>CAEFZY010061959.1:0-10638 GCA_903066815.1 Brachyrhaphis roseni
GTGTGTGTATGGTTGTTTGTCCTGTTTGTTTCTGTGTTGCCCTGCGACAGACTGGCGACCTGTCCAGGGTGTACCCCGCCTCTCGCCCGGAACGCAGCTGGAGATAGACACCAGCAACTCCCGACCCCATTAGGGACAAGGGTGAACAGAAAATGGATGGATGGATATAGTATATATATATATATACATATATACTGTAAATATATATATACTGTATATATATAAAAATTGTTTGCAGCGGTCATGTAATATTTGCAGCTCTAAATTAATTTTATTTAGCTTGCCTGAGGGCAGAAATGGCTCTTTGGACCATAAAGGTTGCAGACCCCTGACTGATAAGGTCAGCTCTCAGTGGACGTACTGTTATAGATTATTTCCTGGTTCAAGACATCTCAAAAGAACAAGTCTTTAGCCTCATCCTGCAGAATTTGATGACATGCTGCTTAGCCAATTCAGTTATTTGAACTATCTTTGATGAAGCAGGGTTATGTCTAAAGTGCGGGAAAATTGCCCGTAAACACTGGAATTGGACAGCCCTGATCCAAACCACTTTGCTTCCCTGTTCCTGTTAAACCCATGGAGGTGGTGTGTTCTGGATGATGTGCAGTGTTTGTTTTCTAAACTCATGGTATTTTGTATCTAGGCCAAAAAATTCCCCTAGCTGATTTCTGGCAAACTACAGGACTTCTAATTGCTTTCTTCAACAATGGCTTGCTTCTGTCTACCCTTTCATAAAGGCCAGATTTGCAGAGTGCACAGCTACAGTAATAGTTTCCCTGTCAATAGCTTTGCCTACCTGTGGTGTGGATCTGTGCAGCTCCTCCCCCACCTGCATGTCACACTTTTCTAGAGGAGAAATGTCCAGCTGAACACTGAGACCAAGCTTCAGTTGGATGAAAGATATGAAAGGCTACTAATTGTGAATAATGATCACACTAGCACCGCTTATTATGTGACAGGTCAGTTCCCCGCTGAACAAAAAAAGAGAAAGAAAACAGGACTTGGTGTTCTCATTTTTTACTCTTAAGGGAAGGTGCTCAATAAGAATGTGCTAGTTGAATTTTAGGAAACTGGGAGCAACGAAAGAAAGAAAGTAGCCATCAATGTGTGGTGCATAGACAGGTCACTTTTTTCTGAAATTACCAAAGTAGGTTATTTTGCCTTCTTGTGTCTTTACTTTTCGTGTTTAGTTTATAATTGTTGCTTAAACTATAAGCATTGATAGAATATCTGACAGAAGTGAAACATACAGTGTTTTGGAATTAAGTGTTCATATCACATTTCCATATTTTGTCACATTAGCACCACAAACTTTGTTTGTTTTGTTTTTCTTATTTTATGTACACAAAGTACTAACTACAGCGTCATCATCCCCACTGCAAAACATGGTGGTTGCAGCACCACTTTGCTTTTCTTTAGCATGGACTGGAAAGCTGTAAAGTTGATGGGAAGATGGATTAAGCTAAAAGCACTACAATTCTGGAAGAGAACCTATAAGTTATTTAGGTGTTGATTCACTGCACAACAGAAAAACCGTACTATGCATCCAGATCTACAATGGGATTATTTATGTCTCATTGTAAATGGGACATAAGGCTTCTTATATATACCAGAATAACCAAGGCCTTCTGTGTTACCTTAGTTCAATTGAAAAAAAAAAACATGAATGGGCGAAAAGTCTTTTGATGTACTAAGATGTACCTATTCCAAAAGCCTTGAACCTACGTGGAGCAAAATGTGTTTCTTAAAAGGATTTATTCAAGGTAGGTGAACAAATGGTCACAGAATAATTTAGAAAACCATGTATGTGGTATTTATAAACCACAAAGGTCTATGGCTATGACATCAAAAATTGTGAAAAAGTTCATAGGGTGTGTTTATATTTGCAAGGAAATGTAAGTAAAGGAAGAAATCATTCATTAGTAATGAGGATGCAGATCACAATCATCGTGATTGTAAGATAAGGCGCCAGGTTTTGTACACAACAACAGCCTCAGAGTCCCTTGAATCGAATAATCCACGGCCTCATTTTCTGCCTGGAATATACTCATTTGTGCTGCACGTTTACAGAGAAATTCATGCTTAATGAACTCAGCCATTGGGCCACACTGGGGGATTCAGATTTTAAAATGCTCATTAGTGACCATATTAAATTGAATGTGACTGAGATTTTCCATCTGCACGTTCCTTAGATGCACAGCAGTACAGGTGCATGAAAAGGTGAAAGATAACAGGAAAATAAGCAGACTAGGGCATACCTTGGGTAAATGTATTGGCAGTGTACATTGATGCTGTAGAGGAGTACTTCATTATGCTGCTACTTAGTAATTCCTCACATGTTCATCCCTCCCTTCAGTGTTGAGTCAGATTATTTTTGACACTATTGTTTTTTTGTTCTCTTATCAGGATCTAACAGGAATTACCTGATATGCCAGAGCAACAACTGTTTCTTATTAAAATGATATCAGAATTATCAGTTAAATATGGAATGTTACAATTCAGCTGAATTCAATTCAAAAAATACTTTATTAACCCCCAAAGGGAAATTAAATGTTTTTACAAGTCATATTTGTCTAAGTTTCTTCAAAGAGTTGCTGTTGATGTTGATGGCTGTGGGCAGAAGAAGCCTCTAACTGAAGTCATTCTGTTGTTGATTAATAGTCTGGTGAAGAACAAGCACAGAGTTGTCCATATTCTTCTTGATTTTCTGAAGAATCCTTCTTCACGAAAAGGTTTCTTCTTTGCAGAATCATTTCTTAGAGGTCATAATGAGCCTTCAAACCAGTCTGTTGAGCTATTTTCAGTCACTGACTCTGATGGTGTTGCCTCAACAAATGAAGGCAGAAGACATGCATGCATGAAGGGGGGTTGCTCTTGTCACCTCCCTGCCCCCACAAGAAGCTGCCCTGGGCATTTGCCCAAGTTGCCCATATCAGAATCCGCCACTGGTCTGAGGTTTCATCAGTCCAAACCCTATTCAAAAAGCTGAGAAACAATATTTTAATCATGTCACACTGCATCCCCAGAGTTGGGGCAAAAGCTTTCATAGAATATAATGTTTTAGAATTTATTTTAGCTGTATATTTTTCAAAGGTGCAAATACAGACTAGCTTGTTATATGAAGGAAAGCCAGAACTCACTGCTGCTTGTGTCACAGATTACATCTTATCAGCAGACTTCCTCCATAGTTTACAGACTGCATTAGGGACATGTTGCTTTGTCCACCCTGTTTATCCAGAGGCTTAGGTCTGAATATACTGTGTACTGCTGGTGTTATTGTCTGTTAGGAACTCTGTGGAGCACACCCAAGCACTCCAAATCCAAAATCCCTATGTAAATGAAAGTTTCCATTGGTGTCTAAAGCTAGACACTAACCTTTTCAAATTGAAACTTTAAAAACTGATTTTAACTTAATTTCAATATATTATGTGTGCTACTATCATAAGCCTTTATTTGTGTTTGCATGTTCACTTTTTACTCTTTTCAGAAACAATACAAGTTGGTGTGGTAATTTCTCAGCTTGTATTGCCAAAATATGACTGATCATTTATCTCTAAAAATAATTTGTGATTGCATCATGTGGGTATTTAGGCAGCAGCAAGTTTCTGATAGGTATTTTGTGAAAAAGTTCTTATTTATTGTTAGTTGATAAATATTGAAAAAAAAAATGTGTTAGCTCTAAAGTTTAATACAAAATACTGGAGCCACATAATTTGGAGTTCAGTAATTATTTATTCTTTTAACTTTACTGTACATGAAGGTCTGACATGTATGTTTGTAGTTTGGTATGATAATTTAGATTCTATGGTTTAGGCCCTCTTGTGTTGTCTTGGATGAAATTTTCAACATGTAAAACTGAAATCTCTTGTGTAGGATATCCTCAAAAGATAAGCAGTGCCCTTTAAAAATGTCCATACTCACTGAACATTTTTCACATTTTCTCACATTACAACCACAACATTCAACTGTTCCATTGCGACTTTATGTAATAAATGTGTAAGATCTGCTTACTCCAGTCCTCGAGAGTTGATAGTTCCTGTATCATATGATGCAGCATATGCATCATCATATTGATATGATGATGCAATATCAATAGGCTATGCATATCAATATGCATCAATATGCATATCAATATGCATCAATATGCATATCAATATGCATCAATATGCATATTGATGAATGCAATAAACTCTATGAATCATGACATTTAGTAGAATCTGAGCTTTGACATGCTGGAATCACAATATCTGCATATTTGTCTAATGTAAGGCAATGAATCTTTTCAAAGGACAAGTTAGCCATCAACCATGTCCTTTTCAGAAATTCAGTCTAATTTACTTGGATCTTTAATTAGAGAATCACTCTGGCGCAAATACAACAAAACTTTCCCCACAGCTCATAGTCTCACACGTAATTGGGCAACATTCTGAAAATGAGGCACATTCATTACAGAAATGTCAGTGCCTGCCGGTGGAGTGTGGGAAGAAGAGAGAGGCATTGGAGGAGGTGTGGAGGGCCTGCAAGTTGAGCTGATAGTCTGCTAATAAGACATCATAAGGAAAAAGGCTCCTCAATCTATTCAAGAGGCACAATTTAACAAACGAGCTAGGAGCAGAATTAACACGATAGACATTGTGATGCTTTACAAAATCTATTTACACACAATTGACAACATTTTACGTTTGATATTCAAATTGTTTTTCTTGAAAGGTTGTTTATAAGGAAACACTTAGAATGAGATACAGCATCAAACTTCCACTACCAGGTGGATTTAGTCTGAAAATGTGCCTATTATTGATAAAATATTTTTTTTCAATTATTTTATCAACAAAATAATTGTTTTCCATTATTTTACCAACAACAAATTATTTTAGATAATCTGTCTGCATGAGTGCATTTATTTTAAATACTGTAGAAATGCAAATGCTGGGTGTAATTTTATGAAAATCTTCCAGGATTATAAAATTATAGTTGGTTAACCTCACTAGTATGAATACCAAGAGAATACCTGTTTGATTAGTTTCTATTGTTTAGAGGGATGTTTTAAATGACATTTAATGTTACTGAAATGTGTTATACAAATAAATATGATTTGACTTGACAAAAGAGAATGCATTGGTAAAACCTGACAGGCTGGAGGCATGGGCATGAAATATTATAATTATAATTTTAATATAAAACCATTCAAGAGTGATTTTTAGCTAAGAAGAAAGTGAACCAAGCATAATAATATGCCACATAACTAATGGAAAATGAATAATCAACAACCAATGTTTTTGTCTCACACCTTTTCTCAGGTGTGAGAAAAGGAAAAAAATGATTCCAAAATTAAGATTGACAGCATGGAGCTGCTCTATTTAGTATTGTTGAATCCTCCTGAGGAAACAATTCAAAGCTTTCCCACCTTTAAAATCAGCTGACCTTCTCAATTACTGATCAGTAATTAAAGTGTAGATAAAATTCAAATGTTGCCACTGATACTACACCTATTGTTTTGTCAACTGTAAATTTGATGCATTAGCAATTACATAGCCTCCAGTTGCATCTATTAAAAATTTTAATCATCTCTTTTATTTTGTTTGCATTCAAAATTAGATAAATGTTTTCACTCCATGCTCTCTGTACTCATCAGCCATCTGAGTATTTCTGTAGATAACATTAGTCGGACTTGTCCAGTAAGTCTGAAGTGTACAGAGTCAAAAGGAATGGTGAGAGTAAAATCCCTCATGACCCTTCAGTTTCACAAACTGGTCTGTCTGTCAGGTATTCATTGACCAAGGTGGCCTCCAACTGTGTCTCCTGGAGTTTCCAGCAAAGCAAATCAGACTGAATTGTGTGAAATGCACTGCAGAAATCAAAGAACATAATCCTCACAGTGCTGACCGTATTGTCCAGATGACAACAGGTTTGTTGAAGCGGGCCTATGATTTTATCTTCAACTCCGTCTCCATGGCAATATAAGCTGCAAGGGTTCCTGATATATACTTGTTTGCGTACTCAGGTGGGCAAAGGTGTCTTTTGCTTCAAATGCCAGACACGTAAACAATGCATGAAAAAAATAGCTTTAGTTTCAGTTTAAACTGAATTAAAGACTATGTAATAAAAAAGAGAATGCAAAAGAGAAGAAGTCGAACTTATGGAAGCATGAAGTCAACAAGGCTTATGGGAAGTTACCATCATCAGATTATCTAACAGATGCAAAGTCAGCAGCTCTTTTCCCAAAGTTTCCAGGTGACCTTTGCTTTGACGAATGAGACAGCTTTCCTGTGTTAGGAAACTGTTCCAGAGAGATGCACCGTGGTTAATGATGACGGTGTTTTTGATATCCCCCAATGACGGCATAAGCCATAATTACATTAAGAAATTCACTTTCTTCTGTTAGTTTGAAGAAAGTAAATGAAAGTTAATTTTATGACACAAAATCAAAAACCATAAACATGAAAAAGCTGTTGCTTGTAACTTTTTAAAAAGGCGTAATAAAGCTTTAAGAAATATATATATTTTTGAGTCACCCTGAGGTTTTCTTGTTATTTCCATTTCACCATTAGAACATATTTGTGGGACTTTCAGTTATAACAATGCTTCTTACTGGTGAAACTACATTGACAGTAAAGCATAGACTCAGTGATATCCTGCAAACCAGATGGCCCTGACTCTCTGTCTCTGACCCCTGTGCTCATTGTGTGCAGGATTAGTTCATATACATTGCAGCTTCCTGGCTGAGGCTGCATATATAACCCTGTTTGTATGCTCAGTGGGTGGAAGCAATTCCCAGCAAACAGGTGCTACGGTGCGGCATCAGGTGTCCTTCTGAAAGATTAACGGAGATGAAGCCGCTTTGTCCTACATATTCAGTCAGTGAGACCACAAACTGAGGAGCATCTGAAATGCTGGCAGCAGGGACATCGGGGTTGTAAATGTGGGATACAACCTGATTTGCTTATGAAATCAGGTTAGCATTTAGGGCTCTCACTCCTGACATGTTAAATAGGTCATTCAGTGCTTATGAAAGGATGACATGTTACATGGTGGCAGAGCAAATGTGAATTAGTTTTTTCTTATTGTGTAAAAAGAAGCAAAATCATAACATCAACTGACTGACTACACAATGGACAACCGATAAAGAGACGTCCATCAAAAAACATTTTGATCCAAAAAGGTGCATCCTGGTTAAAGGAGGGGTGCTCAGAAAACTTTGCATTATCAGGTCTGCATGGTGACTACAGCATCCCCTCATCCATTCATCCATTTCCCTGCCTAATTGACGAGCTACATGTGATTATTAAAAATGTGAGTGAGAAACCAAACCAGCTCCCTTTGCGCTAATTGGTCTGCCTCTTATGATTGTGGATGCAGCAAATGAGAGCCTTATTGTGTCTAAAAAAACAAACCTCCTGAGGGGAATGCAGGGCAGAAAAATAAATACAGCAGACCATCTGGCAGGAAGGAGTTTTTAGCTAATTTCCAGCCCTTTGGCTGCCTTTTTTCTTTTCCTTCCTCCACTCAATGCTCTTATGGATGAGTTCCTGCAACCCTTTTTACCAGTACAATGTAAACCACCTGATTTAGAAATCCCTGAAAAATGAATTCAGCAAAGACTTATCTATAGGAACAGTGCTCCTGTATACTGAAAGGGATATTTTGAGGGTTTAAAAATGTGGTTCTGTTAAAAGGGTGTAGGCAGTTAACTCCTCAACACCTGGAAATAACAATTTTGACTTGATTTGGTGCAAAGTCGCAGTCGTTAAATCTAATCTACTCTGAATGTATTAAAGCAACTTTAATCTTAAGAAACTGCACAGCAGTTTAAGCAAACTAGTTTGTGCACCTTTAAATTGTTATGTTTTATTATCTTCCTCTGTGACACGTGTAATGAAACTGAAGATGTAAAGCATTTTTGTCTGGGTAACAGAAAGAAAAGTCAAGTGAAGTAAAAGTACAAATTATAACAGTGTAAGTAACTAATGTTTTATTTCTGTATTTTTTATCTTTTTATTTTTTTTACTCAGTCTCAAACTAACTAACCATATTTGTGTCTCTGCTCTGACTGGCAATCTTTTTTTGAAAAAAAAAAAAAAGGTAAATACGTAATTTACAAGGACTCTTGTCCTAACATCCAAAGAAATTATATTATCAAGAACAAACTAAACAATTCTTTGTTAGTGTTGATAGCAAGAGCTTTTACTGGTTCATGCTGTGTGTCAATACATCCTGTGCTGATGAGTGAGATGTACTCGCAGGCAGGAAGGACAGCAGCCTGTTCTGCTTATGAAAGGCAAATGCTAACAGGAACAGATGATTTGCATGAACAGAGAACATAAGTGATAAAAATAAATGAGGATCAGGATGAGCTCATCATTGCATATTATTTTTGCTGTACCACAGCATTTAGATTACAAGATGGTTACTCAAATGGGTGTTAATGAATAATGAATTTTATTTATTACACATATGGTTTTTAATTGCCCAATATCGTTACTGTATAGGTAACTTTTGTTAGTTTAATTTCAATCCATTTGAATTAGAAAACTATATTATTCATGTTAAATTTTCACAAAATCTAGGAGAAGGGAGAAATATTTGTATATAATCTCTGGCTCAGTGTAAGCACCTATCAGAGGGCTTTTTCTTTGCTTACAACATTATTTTTTTTCAATTCACAAATATTAGGGATCAACATGAGTTTTGGTTTCTTCTTCTTTCTTCTAAAATAACCTTTGAAGGAACATAACCTTTCTGCCCACTCACTGTTGTGTGCTCCACTTAATGTGTGCATAATCCATCTCCTGAATAAGAACAGCATGACTAACATTTATTCTTCCTTTGACAGTTTTAAATTATTATATTACGCTGCGAGATCACTGCTTGAAGGCAAAACACAAAGACAGTTTAGAGCAATTAATTTAAACCCATGATGTTAATTTTGGGATAATTGGATTAATCAAAAGCATAACAGATAGACTTTGAAATATTTTGGTTTGTTGAATATTTAATGCTTGCTTTTTAATAGCTTCATAACTGACTTTTGCAATTAGTACAAAATAAAGTATAACAAGTTTTTACTGTATGGTAAATTACATTTTTCAAGACAATGTGATTTCAGAGTTCTTAGTGTTGGAGTAGGCACGCCACTTCTCTGCACATCTGACATCACCAAACATGACAGCATGTCACTGACTTGTAGTCCAGTCAGAGACATTGACATTAATAGTATCCTACAACTTCAATATTCAATATTGAAGGTATACCTCTTTGAATGGGTACAATGAGCTGTAAAATAAACTTAATGTAAATCTAAATCTTTCTGCGTAGATGAACAGACGTTATCATTTAGACCTATGTAAAAAAATAAATAAAATAAAAGCTACTTCCAGTTGTTTCTCATTGTTTTGTGTCTTACAGACATGAAACCTGACACAAAGCAGGGAGGCATGACCCCTGATGACCTAATCGTCACCGTATCTTATATCAGGCTTTACCACGCAAGCACCCAAAACATTAAACCGTACATTTATTTTACTTCATGAGTAAAATATAGAAATATAAAAAACTCACACCCACAAAATGTTTCTCCCATTTCACAGTACCGTATGTGAATAATGTCCTTGCAATAATCCCACTGCTTGTTTTAACATACAACAAAGAAATGTATGAAACAGAACATTGTCGGTGTGGCTTGGGACTGGGTCATGATATGCAGGTGAGGTCATGATATGCAGGTGAAACTGTCCCTGCAACAATGGCACCAGTCTGAATAATTCATAGAGTCAATCAATGATTAAAGGTTTGCTGGGTGTCACACCTCATACCATGGAGCAGTTGGCTCTGGGTGGCAAGGAAACTGTATCAAAGCTGTGGTAAATGCTTTCTAGAGATGAATCTCAATCAGAAGATTTAACTGAAATATTTAGCTTTTATCATGGCATCATCACATCCTGTTGCTAGTAGCAGCCAGAGTACCGTGATTCTTTACAGCAAAAATGTGGGTTATAGACTGTTGCTGCTAATGGATCTTACTGGAAGCACCAGTTCTGGTGAAAGAAAGGATGCATCAGCAGATCCAATGAAGGAAAAGGAAATGTTTTCACTGGAATAGTGCTTCACGGAATGAGACTATTATCAGTGGATAGCAACAAACAAATACCATACCATAAATCTGCTATGAAAGAGTTTTTAAATTAAAACAGCAGGTCCTGTAAAATGACTTTGTATCCGAAATACTTCACTATATTTTGTTAGGCTTTAACATGTACTTTTTACATTCTATGTACTTGTTTTATTTTTGTTGTATTATTATGGTAAATTTTCTTTTTAATTATTTACCATTTATGCTTTTATACCTTCCGTTAGTAAATTTAGTCACATTTGTGTTTAAAAAGGGTTATGTAAATAAAATTGTTGTGTATGTTAAACTTAAAAAAATAATTGCTACTCATAAAAATAAAAGATTTGCCACATCATGTTAAGCTGAAATAAAGTAAAAGATCGATTTGTAATGCATTGCTGGAGTACCTTTATTGTGACACTCTACTGTTAATTTTAAGAGTATAGTTAAAAAAGCAATTAATAATAATAATAATAATAATAATAATAATAATAATAATAATAATAATAATAATAATAATAATAATAATAATA
>CAEFZY010061962.1:0-25881 GCA_903066815.1 Brachyrhaphis roseni
TTGTAATAGAAACACAGCTACTGATTAAACTGATTGTCTTAGTGAATGTTTATCACCTAATAGTTTGATCATGGTTAGTTTCTTCTTAGTTTCTTTCTCAAACTAGGAAGTTTGAGAAAGAATATTTTTATATATAATGGCAATATTAGGACCACAGCAGATAGAAAAAAGGAGTACATATCTGCCAATAACTTTGAAATTTTGAGTTTAATCTAAGAAATATATTAGGAAAATACTTAAAAAGTTAAAAAAATTTTACTTTTTGAAAATTTCTGAAAGTGAAGAAAAATTCTAGAAAATTTCTGAGATTTATCTACAAACCTCTGAGCTTTTTCTAGCAAATTGTTACTTTTTAAACTCAGAAGTTTTTTCTAGAAAATTTCTGATATCAATCTAAAAAAGTAAAGTTGTTGGAAATGTACTGCTCTTCTTTTATCTACCGTCATAGATATAGCAGTGAAGCACGTTATATTTTTAAAAAGTTCTCTTTGAAAAGTGGTAAAGATTAAACAACTACCCTGAGAAGAGAGCAGTTCATGTCACAATCCAGTCCTTCTTTTAAACTTCTGAAATGAACATGTTGTTCTTCCAGCTACAGGTTGGATGGGAGGCAGGCTGACAGCCATTACCAGCACTATTATGCCCAGCTGGATGCCATTCAGAGGAGGAATAAGGACATTCCTGCTGGTGTTGCTCCACCTTCAGCTCCTGATCCTGCGGCTCTGGAGCGAGTCATGGATGTGAACCTCCAGTTCTGGGAACCAGATGGTCCGCTTGTGGAACCGTACCAGCTGTGGGTGGCACAAACAAGCAGCACATTTCTGTAAAAGATCAACAAAAATATGCAATCTGTTTTTACAACTTCCTCTTAAGAAACTGATTCATCTGAGTTAATATTTACATCAAATCTAGATTTGCTTAAATTAGCCACAATTTTATGTCTAGCAGAAATAAATTGTTTCTAAGCTTTTTCACTGCTTATGGAAAGCTTCAGTGAGTTTTATCTTGTTCCCGTTACCACGGTAACACGTGTTCACCTTCACCTGTTGTGTCTGTCAGTGTGGCTGCAGCTCGTAACGAGTACCTGCAGAGGAAACACGAGGCCAACCAGTATAAACTGAGAGCAGAAAAACAGCTGGTAAGAACAAACTCCATACGATCAGGTTAAATAATGTTTATGATTTAGACATTTTGGATAAAGCTACCTTCAGGACGCACAGTGAGCACTAATATTAGGCCATCATTATCACTATTGTCTGCAGGGTCTGCGGCCGTGTACAGCTGAGAGTAAAAGGAAGCCAGGCGGCCAGGAACAGGAAGTTGGACTTCCTGCACTTCCTCAGGACAGAAAATATGAGGGACAGCAGGTGGGACACCAAACAAACAACTGCATGAATGTGTAAAATGATAAAAAGAAATAAGTTTTACAAATATTTAAACTGAAATGTGTGTGTGTAGGAGTATCTGCGTCAGCTGGATCTCATCAGGCAGCAGTATCATCAGGAGGTGAGACAGATGAGACAGAAAGCTGAATCAGAGGTATGTAAATTAGATTATATAATAATATGTGTTCCAATTTGTTGATTAAAGATACCTTTTGAAAAATAACCTTTTTTTGTAGGTTTTAAACATACTTTTCTTTTTTCTTCCATTGAGCCCAGGTTTGATTTTTTTTTCATATTAAAAATATTTTTGTTGATCTCGTCGTGTTTTAGCTGTAAGTAGAACATAATCATACCAGTAATCAAGGCTTTAAAACGTCATTCTGAGTGGAATTAATCTGGATCATGATGATTCACTTAATGATGGAGTCGCTCCATCATTAAGAATATCATCAACAATATTCTTATTCATAGAATTTATAACATATAAATGACCCATAAGGGTTGTAAATACTGTTAGGCATATTTAAAAATACAGTAGCAGAATATTCAAAGGATTTTTCAGATGCCAGAATAAATCCAGATAGTTTTGCAAACACCCTGTTCAAAACGGCTTTTCTGAAACATAAATAAATGTTTTTTGTGGTTCAAAAGGTAAACGATGTGAGCTTTTTCAGGTGTCTAGCACCCGGTTCTTTCACACAGTTTCTGCTCAGCATGTAAACCACAGGGGGGAAGGTTTGGTTTGGGTTTGGGTTTGGCTGCTTGGTTGATGCAGCAGCTGTGTGCGATGAAGCTGCATCCCAAAAGCTCACAAGGCACCTAAAGTTTTATCTGTAACAGAATTAATAGCAGCAGCTTTATACGTGTGTTTGTACTCATCAGCCACAAGAGAAACAAAGAACCTTTGTGGTGGAAAAAGCACGAGACCCGGAGAACGCCTCAGATACTGAAGAAACACCTGCTCAGGTACGAATAACCACAGAAAAACAGAAAGACATTCTGGAAACAAAAATAAAAATAAATATTGAGAATGTAGCGTTGAAGTGAGTTTGATATTTACATGAGTTGAGCCCAGAAATCAGAGGATCAAACAGAATAAGACTATTTATTATTGTGGGAAAGTGGACAGTTAAAGCCAGACATTTTCATACACTAAATGAAAAGACTAAATCTAAATCAGACCAAACTTTTCTTCTTTTAGCTTAGAGTTACCAAAATGATGTCTATTTGCTAAATGCTAGAAAACTTAGTGAGAACATGATCTTTTTTTAACTTTCCTCAAATTCAAAAGTTTTCATACATTTGTATCAGATACTGACCAGGAATGTCTGACTTAACTTAGCAGCTTTGGACATAAAATTCCTCCCAAAACACCGAAGTTTGTGGTTGTTTTAGATTATTTTTTTCCAGTTGGCTCACCTGTCTTTCAGTGTTTGTAATGTTTCACCTGAGCGTTTAGACCTTTCCAGCCACACTGTGATCAGATGTGTTGTTGGGGTGATCATCTTCTGTTCTTTTGGTTTGAAGCTGCATCTATCTATTCATAAGGAAACTTGGTCAAATCCTACATATTTGTCGTTAAGTCACTCAGGTTACACAGAGTTTTTCCTTCCCGCTGCAGGACATGGACGCAGTTCTGAGGCAGATCAGAGAAGAAAACGAGGGAAATTCTCAGAAAAAGCCCAAAGATAAGGTGAGCTTCTGCCTGCTGAACCTAAAACAAGATTTCATTTTGAGTCAAATACTTAAAAACACCATGGAAAAGCTCAGCTGGTGTATAAAAGGAATATTTCAAACATTTTCAAAAGTCATTCCTTGTCACTCGGCAGTGATATTTGAGTAAAAAGAAATGAAGTGAGACTGTTTGAAAATAATGAACAGCATTTAAATCTTTTGGTACCTGCAGAAGGGAATCATGTTTGAAATCCGGCTGGATGAAGAAGAAAAAGAAGAAGAGACAAAGGAGGAGAGGAAAAACCAAGAGAAGCAGGTAGAAGAATTGAAACAAAGTCATTTTCGCTACATGGCTTCAGTTTTCTTCTTCTCCTCTCACCAAACAGGAAGTGGACCCTCTCAATCGTGCGCTAAGCTTCCAGGAAGGGGAGGAGCTAAAGCTCAAAGATTGGTCAAAGGAGAGAAAGGGGTGGAGCCAAAGGACCCCTCAGACTCTGCTGGACGCCCTGGCCAACATGGACGTCAACTCTGCTTACAGCACAGCGGCTGAGCCTTTAGAAGGTGCAGCACGAATAACCACTGAAGTATCCCATGTATGTTTTAAAGCTCCACATATCTGACACGTCTCCCCCTGCTGGCCCTCCAGCAGGTCGCAGGCAGTGGACCGGCGGCCCCCCCAGCTCCCTGCTGGACGCTCTGGCTCAGGCTGTACTCACACCAAGTCTGGACACAGGTCAGGCCAAAACACCAACAGGCAAGAAACTGAAGGCTAAAGAGATTCACTGAACGTGGAACGCTGAACTGTTTGTCCTCTATGAAGCTTTAGACGCTAAGCAGGGAGAGGAGGAGAAGGGAAAACGAGGGGAAGAGGAAGAGGAGGAAGAGGACTCGGACATAGAGATGGATGAAGAGCGTCTGGAGTCGAGGTCTGATGATGACGACACGTGAGTTCACGCTTTGTTAACTTCACCCTGAACACAGTATGGTACAAACCACATACTTATTTTTTTTAAAAAGAAAGCAAATACAAATTAAAGGTCACCTTAAGGCTGAACAATAAACATGTTATTACATTTTTTTGCAATAAAAAACTGTTATAATGACATTTCAGTTCTGCCTATTTCGAGCTCCTGTCAGAATGATCTGTTTTAGGGCTCTGTCACTTTAAATCCAAGTGAGCTGCTGCTGGCCACGCCCCCCAACAGATGCTCAATTATACAGCTGTACATCTTTGAAAAGTATCAATAGAGCCTTGTGCTCAATGAACAAAAATGCACACAGCATTTTCACAACATCTGAAGTTAACATAGTTACTTGATGATGCTATAAAATGATACTATGTGCCTGAAAATGTTATTCTGAATTTTTAAATATAACAAAGAGAAGATAAATGTAAGACCGATGTTGTTTTTCTTCAGGAATTTTGAGGAGTCGGAGGACGAGCTGAGAGACGCCGTGGCGGACTCCATGAGGAACCTTTACGTCATGGAGGACTCGAGCTCTGGAGAAAACACGCCGGAGGAGGGTGAAGAAGCAGACAGGAAGGACGGAGGAGCAGACAGCTCTACAGATCATCAGCAAGCCCAAGCAGAGGTCAGCGATTCAGAGTATGAAGGTTCACCAAACGGATGTTTCTTATAAATCTGAAGACTCCCAGACAGACAAGAGCGCAGCTTTAGATAAGCACCAGGCTGAAATGATTCAGTGGTTTGTTAACAGATGGATTTTTCTGAATGAACTGCTTTAAAACGTGTGAAAGCGTTCACTCTGAAGTTCCCACTCTGCAGTGGGAAGCCTTATCTATATATTCATGTTATACATCTGGACTAAAACAGTTGGCAAGCCTGATTTTAAGTGCACAATAATATAAATGTAATTTTAAGAATGTAAAAAAAATCTTTATTTACTAAAAATAAATAAATAAAAATTAGTGGCCCACCTGTCATTTAGTTTTCCAACTTCACCTCTGATCCCAAACACAAAGGGAGACACTGAATGTAACCATGATTACATGTCAGAGATTGTGAAATATACGTCTACATTTAATGCACTATTCAAGTTAATTTTGACAAATATTGTTTGAGAGAAGATCAATGGTCACCTTTCAGTGGAATATATAATCAATTTTACAACTTTTCACTTGTGTTTGGACTTGTACCTCATACCTGTTGTAGTCATTTCTATGTTCAAGGTTGAGGAATATGTAAAACTGCTTTTTTGTTATTCTAAGACAACCAGCAGAACACAACAATGGAAAAAGGAAAATATTGTTAGTATTTGATCAGTACTGTTCCTTTAATGCACACAGTTAGTAGCTTTTCTGTTTCTTCCAGCAGCAACGTCTCTTTAGTACTTTATGCAAAACCGATCAGCAGTAAATGGAAGCAGCCAAAAGTCTCACTTTTATTCACATAATCAGTTCGCATTGTACTTCTGATGGTTTAGTTGCACTAAAGTAATTTAGATATTTTTCCAAGAACATAACTTGTCACTCTAACTCTGAATGTAGTGTACTGTGAGACTCTTACCACAAGGGGGCAGCACACAAGATATTATCAGCTTCATCTTTCACTTTTCTTTTGCTTTTATTGTATATTATTCAAGTGTAATTTCCATTTCTCCAGGAATCTAAACATTCTCTATACACAGACTTAAACAGTATCAATGCCTCTTTAAAAATGAGGGTTTGTAAAACACCTTTTATTATATTATCATGCCCATCAAAAACAGGAATGCAGGAGTAGAGCAACAACATTCAGACAAGGTAGATTTGGCCATCACCTCAGCTAAACCTTCATATTAAATATAACTATAGAAATTACTTGAAGCAGCAAAAAGAGAAAGCCTCTTAACTTAACCTCTAATGATAGAAAAATCTGATTTAAATAACCCATTTCATTTTTTTTAGAAGTCAGAAAAAAATAATTCTCTTCAAAATCATGTCAGCATTAACAGTATAACCCAGAACGAAACTCAAAATAATCTCCGTTTTGCAGTTCCTATAATTCTCCCCAGATTAGTTGACAGTGAGTCTAATCTAAGTCCAGCTTAGTAAAAACAGAAACACTGGAAGCAAAGGGGGAAACTAAACACCTCGTTGCATAAACCAATCTGATTGACCTACATCCTAAAGTCAGGATGTGTGAGAACCAGATGACTGATCAATTAAACAACCGCAAAAACCTTCATTCATCTATTGGAGTCAAATATCAAGATGATCCCCTTTAAATTTGACCATAAACATTTATCAGTTTACACCTACAAAGAGTTTCCTGAAACCTGGACTATCTTTTAATCAGTTCAGGAAACACACATCCACATACGGACCTGGAACCCGGCGTCGTTCATACGACCCACAAGGCATTTTTACATATTAGTAACAGTCGCTGGGAATGTTCAGGTTTTATTCTCCTCAGTTTGTACAGAGTGGAGATTTTTGATCTGGTTTTAAATCTGGAGGGCAAGCAGAGAAATTTGACTAATTTAGAAATTTCTTATTTCCTGGTAAGTAAACTAATAATGAGGCACTGTGTTGCACTTTAACTGTTAGCTTAGCTTGTTTTAAACAGACATAGGATCACTGCCCAGTGTAAGTTACAAAGTGTGAAGTAGGAAAAGCTTTCCAAAAAGACAACAGAGAGGAAGTGACTCAGATCACTTAGTGCATTCTTCCTCTCCTGAGCTTCTTCTTCTGTTTTCGAATTCCAGCCTGCTAGCTTTCTGTACAGACAGCCGTCTCTAGTCCCAGTTGGACACCAGGTCTCCTTCGTTCGTCCTCACCGCACCATCTGATTCATCAGAGCCTCCGTCGCTGCGAGGAAACAAGCTTCAAACTCCTGGTCTGAGAACCGCCCCACAGATTCCCGCGCTGCGCGTTTTATCTCCAGCTTAGCCGGAGGCGTCAGCGCCAGGATGGTTTCCATGGCCGCGGCGTAGCTGTCCTCGCTGTCCGCCAGGAAGCCCGTCTGCCTGCCCTCGTGAGGCACCACGATGTCCAGCTTCGGGCCGCCTGACTTGTGAGCGAGGACGATGGTTCCCGCGGCCATGCACTCCACCACTCCTGGAACGACAGAAAGGATGGACGTCTAAACCATAAAACCTGACTTACCCATGCTATAATTTCAAATAACATGAAATTATTTGAAGACAGAAAGCAGGGTTTCTGCAGGTTTCACCAACTCAAATTTAAGACTTTTTAAAGACCACCATGAATGAAATTTAAGACCTGTATCTCCACAGAGATGTGCAAACATCGTCCAGCCAACCGGGGATAAACTTGCACTAACCCATGCAATAATGTTAGCTTGCTAGCAAGTGTATATTAGCAGCTAGTTAGCGGGAGCCTTAACCGTGTTGAGTTACAGAATGCAATAAAGATGTCTGCTCACGACTTAGACTTTTGCCTGACAGAAACGTCCTGCGAATACAGAATATATATGAGATGAAATTGTTCTGCAAGGACAAAATTTAAGACTTGTGATGTATTATTTAATGCCAACTTACTTTTAAATTTAAATTTCAAGGCCTTACGTTTATATATTTTTAAGATACCTTTTCAGGATGAAAACCTGAGAAACATGAAACTCATGTACATTGAAAACAAATATGACAGATAGTTATTATCCAAGTGAGGTATCTAGATTTCTTCTGCTTTTTATGCATTTTGCTTTAGAAACTTTACTTCCTCATTATTACTTCAGAATAAAATGCTGATATGGAAAATCTATGAAAATAATTAAAAAAAAACAGCTTCATGTTTTTTGTTTTTTTTTTACCTTATGCAAGTCAAATCAGATTAAATAACCTTAAATAATCTATGGCTGAAATGATCAACCAAATTAATTGTGATGAATTGATTATTGAAATAATTTTCAAATAACTTAGTAATGGATTAATCATTAACTGGAGAATACAGACTCAAAGAGCAGTAATTAATTACTGAAAATCTCTTATTTAGACAGTTTTGCTATCCAATTACCAACTGGATACTGTAAACAATAATCACCAGATCATTTCTACACCGCCTCTCTGCAGCCTTTGATGTGTATCAAATACTTATTTCCCCATGTCTGTGTTACCATGTAATGGACGTTTCTTGTGTTCTCACCGATGCCGAAGTGTTCGTTCCACATGGTGTGCAGCCCGATGGTGGCGCTCACCAGCTCCCTCTTCAGCTCGTCGAAGGGAACGTTGAGCTTGAAGTCGATGCGGTCGGAGACGCCGAGCTCCTGACAGAGCCCCCGCAGCATCAGCACCCGGTCCTCGTCTTCCTGGTTCCTGCAGCCGCCAATCAGCACCAGCCGCAGCGCCTCCCGGCCCCCGGGCCCGTCCCCCTTCCTGTCCAGCAGCTTGGCAAACGCTCTGATTTGCAGCGGGTGGTCCTTCTCCGGCCTGAACTGACCCACGGACACGATGGAGTGGCACTTCCTGTCTCCTCCCGCTCCTCCTCCTCCTCTCCCGTCCTCTTCACCCCCCAGCTCCTCCCAGCCCTCCTCCAGCTCGTCTTCGTCCTCCTCCCCCTCCAGCGGGACATCCAGGAAGGCCCTGACGTCGCACGGCGGGTACACCACGCTGGTGCGGCTGGGGCAGCGCCACAGGGCCAGGATGTGTCCCAGCGTCCAGGTGGAGTTCACCATGACGACGTCGCTGCAGGAGCCGGCCAGGCCGTAGAGCAGGGCGAAGAGGCAGTAGTACAGCACCTTCAGGGCGCTGAGAACCGGGTTTCTGGAGATGAAGTCCGCATTGTTGAACCTGAAGTTAAAGGTTTGGGGAAAATATGTTAAAATTTCTGCTCAGAATCAGAGGATGCTTCATTAAAGGGACAGTATTCTGTATTTTCCAGCCACATAGAATCATTTTATAACACAATGAAGTAACTTTGTTACCTTCAGTTGTTAAAGAAATCCTATATATAAAATATGACTTAAAAGAAATTTGACAATTTAACACCTCTCTCTCTTTAAGAAGCTCCTGCTCTTTCTAAACAGGAAGTAAGCGAGTAAAGCTAATAAAATGAGCTAAAAACAAGAGCATGATTTCTTCTGTCTTAAAAAAAACATGGTAAATTTTTTTAAAAACTGGCAGCATGATCCGAAATGCTATTTTTGACATTTTCTGCACTACTTCTTCCATGAGAGCATCAATAAATGTCAATAAATGTGAAAATATGATTAAATACAGTTACTGTGTGCAGCTTGGTGATATAAATATATATATTTTTAATTTTCTAAGTGGCACCTTGTTTCAGATGGGAATGCTTTTCAAGATCAATGTGTGTTTGTGGTTTTATGACTGCTCTACCACTCATTCACACCCACTGAAGAGTTTCCTTAAAAATAAGCAACAAACAGTTTTTTTAGGAGGAGTTTTGTCACGAAGACGGAGCTACATCCACCCGTGGCAGCTGAACGGTTGCCACGGGAGATTAAAGGTTTTCCCAAACATTCCTGAAAGAATCAAGGCAAAACTCCAGGTATGTTTTCGAAGAGGAGATAACATTAAAACTTGACGTAAAGCTGAACGGTGATCTCTACCTGGGGTTCCTCTCTCTGACCACAGACAACATGTCCGTGCTCACGGTGGGATAGTGGACATAGCTCGCCACCTTGCAGCCTCCCAAGTAGCGGAAGATTGGAAGAGTAAAGGCGTAGCCCATGGAGTCGACGTACAGGTCAGGAACAAAAGCTGTGAGAGCTTCCCACCCTAAAACAGACACACACACACACTCCTCTGTTAGCTGCTTTAGCACAAAGAAGAAGAAGAAGAAAACACCCAAAGATCCAGAAAGACCTTCGCTTGTAGAAGCACAGATTATTAGTCGATTGACCAGAACTGACCCTAAAACTGAACTGTATATCTTTTTACTTTTTCTAAACTCTTAACACTCAACACGTGTTACGTTCATGTCTTACCCAGGTACATGGAGCCCAGGCTCTGTCCCAGAAGGGTGAAGTGAGGGTACGAAGTGGCCTCCACCAGGCCGCGGTGACGCAGGAAGATGAAGGTGACGGGTCGGGGTAGAGTTATGTTGAAACGCTGCCGCGCCCCCTCCAGGACCTGTTCACCAGTCACTCCCTTTTCCCCCGTGTACACCACAAAGGAGACATTGGGGTACCTGGAATAATGGGGAGGCAACGGCTGCCATAAGTTCTCAATTTTTAGGTTTTCAAATATTTTTTTAAAAGAAAGGGAAGATGAAGGAAGACAGAAGGAGGTTCTGGAGACGTTTAAAGCAGAGTTGGCTTATCAAACAGAGATCTGTTCAATCCATCATCTAAAAAAGGAAGATATATGACACAACAACAAACCTATCAAGCATCACGAGGCAGAATCAGTTACCAATTGTCAGAAAATATGATTAAATGCATTGACTGTGTGCAGTTTAGTGATTCAGATCTAATTTCTCACTAGTGTCCTAAAGAAGCACATCCCTAATGGGAATGTTTTCTAGAGCAGCATTTGTGTTTCTCTATAATATATATAATATATAAATACCTAAAAAAGAAGTAATCTTATCACTTTTATCATTATCACAAAAGTCCCGTGAAATATCGGGACAAACTTTTAGTCTGTGTGGCCCACCACTATATGGAGGTAGAAAACTGGACATTACTGAGGTTTTAAAAAGATTATTATACTCTAACAGGATTATGGGACTTGATAGTGACACGTGCACAAGCAGGTCACTCAGACCTGACGCTTGTTTGCTCTTATCACCACTTGTGTAAACAATTAAACCTTTGCTTGTAAAAGGTTCCTCGGTTCTCTAATAGCCACTTATGGAACAGCAGGGAAACAGGAACTAGAGAGAAGCGAGAGGGAACACCGGGAAACGAACTCGGGACGCGAGCTGCCAGCTGAGCCACCCGAAACCTTTAATCCACCCTGTCAGTGACGTGACGGAGCAGATAATATTTAAAGAAAAGGCTTCACTCCGGAGCGCTGGGTTACCGGTTCATGAGGGCCCTCAGGGAGCACCAGAGCACCCGCTCCCCGCCGCCTCCCGCGTTGCAGTACGGGTGGAAGAAAGCCACTGCCGGGCCGCCGTCCTGAGCGCGGCGGGTCTTGCGGCGACCCTGAAACCACACGCGGAGCCCCAGCAGAACCAGGAGCAGCAGCAGGGTCAGGGCCAGGCTGAGGTAGACGCAGGGCATCACCAGGGACCACAGCAACCTGCGGCGGAGGGAGACGGAGAGCTGAGAGCGGGGCGGAAGTTCACCTGAAGCGGTTTAAAACCCGTTTCAGTTTGACGTTAGCCTGCTAGATGCTAGGCTAACCTTAGCATTGTTCCCTCAATTACATTTTAAGCAATAAATTAACGTATTTCTCTCCGACACTTTCTTTCTATTTAATGCTATATTTATGGTAAAACAAAGAGCCTGTGTACCTCATCAAGTCGCAGAAGCACAGAGAGAAGTGGTGGTGGTGTCCTGCCATTTTGACAACACAGCTGCTGACGTGACGTCACAACCTGTCAGCTGACCGAGCCTCCGCTCTCTGATTGGCTCAGCGTTTTGTTTACCTGCACGTCATCGACATGTGATTGACTGCTTCTGCCCTCCGAGGGAAGCAAGCTGTGTGTTTAACAGCTTTTATGTACGTCATCACATTTAATTAATTCAGAAGCAAAAGATTAAAAGAAAAAAAAAATCACTTCTAGAAAATTATGTGACGAAAAAGGGAACCTCCATCCTCGGTGCATTTCTTAACGTGAACTGGTAGATCATCCAGGAAGTGGCCTATCAGAGTGATCTGAGCTTATGACGTCATTAAAAACAGTCAGTTATATTCCAAATAGACATTAAATGTAGGCATTCATATCATCATAGTGTCCTAAGAGTGGACGTGGATAGTGATGCTGTGGCCAAGAAGGATCTCCAGTAGTAGTCAGTTTTGCAACCCATCTGAAGAGGCCTCTGACATTCATGTGGTTATGAGATGTCTGAGTAGGTGCATATGACCATCTATTTGAAAAGTGAATGTAAATTAGCACTAACTCCACCTGAAACTCCAAGGATTACATATTATATCTTGCCAAAATTGAATGTTGTGCAACTGAACCACTGACAGTTTCATCTGCTAATGGAACTAGAACTGTTTCCATCAATATTAAGGAATTATTAACTTAAAACAAGCTCCTATATTTTGCTGAAAAGTTACTTGTAAGTTACATTTTTCTTATTTCACATGTACTAATATATTTGCAGCAGAAACTTGGCCAAAAATACTTGGTAAGATTTTGTAGTTTTGCACTGAACATGGCCAATTTACTATTTTCTAGTTTTGTTTAAGTTTTATTCAGAGTTGAACAAAAAACAAAACTGGGAATAATAAGAGGTTGTGGTCCGACAGCAGGGAGAATCTGGGAGAAAATATGAAGGAACCAGATGTCAGATGCCAATATTCACATATAATTACCATGTAAAACTTCACTGGTTTATTGGCACTACATTTTCATACTGTGTGATTTTTTTTTTCACAGCATGTTTTCACAAAGTGTTTCAAGACAAATTGGTAAACTAGCAGCAGTGTACAATACAGAAACGTAACACACTGCAATCATAAATACCTATTTGGCTTTTTTGACCAAAAAAAAAAGAAAAAAAAATCACTGGCAGTTTTTTTAACCTTTCTGTTCCCATGGTAACAATCATGTCTTTATTCATCTATTCACCAGCAGATGACACAAACTCACACCTCCTCCCCTAGATCCACCCAATAGAATGTAATCCATCTAAAGTTTCATCTAACTATTCTTTGTTTCTGTTTACTGTTTTCTATCTTTTTTTAAATTTGTTTTAGAATCAAAATGTAATTCACACTGCTGCTTTTTCAGATTTCGCCACAGATGCCATCCGTTTAAACGGGACAACATTTTATTTCCATGAAACTGAAAAAAAATGTTTGGCATCTAGTTGGTGATGTTTCACCAGCCAGACGCCAAACCCAAGTGGCATCAGGGAAAGAAAATACTAGTATTTCTCAAAAAAAATATTTTTAATATTGTATGCAAATGCAGTATTGGAGGATGATTTTGTGCCATATTTTTGAATAACTTATTCACATGTGATTTCAATTGCGTTTCTTATTCAATGGAAACTCTGCAATTGAGACTTCAGCAAAATATTGACAAAGTTTTGTGCACATTTGTGATGGAAATAATGCAGAATGATTTATTCCAAGCATGCATTTCTTGTAATTCTCATGATTCTGACTTGCAGATAATGAAAACCCAAAATTCACCAAGAAAATCTTTCAAAGCAACCTGGGCTTCCATTCCCCTTAGTCCGCTCCACGCTGCATTAATGCAGCAACTCCTGCAAAAGGAAGCCCTGAGAGCAGAGAAATGTACAAACTTTTCAGAAAGCTGACAATTTTTCCTCAAGACATCCGTTTTTCATTGATCTAATGTGATGTTTTAGGTTTTTGAGACACTGAAGTCTGGGATTTATTTACCTGTAAGCCATAGTCATTAAAAATAATAATAATAATGAAAAAGTTTGATCTATTTTACTCTCTGTGTTATGAATCTCAATAAAACAACCATTTCCCTTTCTGAAATGACAGACAAGAAAACTGAACCTTCACACTTGGCCTGTCATGATGAATTTTGCCGGACAATAAATCGTATCAGATGTTATCGCAATAAACGATAATAATGTTGTTTTGAGACCATTTTCAAGTAATAAAAGGTAAAGGCATAATAATGCAAGAACACATTCTGAAAGATAAAAAAATTTTAAATTCTAATGAAAACTTAACACTGGAACTGGAAAATGTTGCAAATATCCAAAATAAAACAGGAACAACAAATAAAATGAATTATGGAGTCTCTGTAAACAAAATTGTCCTTCAAATACAGAGGAATAGTTGAGACCAAAGCGCCAGAATGAAGACTTTTATCATCCAGATTTTGGTAGAAAAAAGAAAAACGATAAGTCGTGCAAATGGAAATGATCGAGTTCATTTTAATTTACTCGCAATTCATTGATTTATTGCGACATGCCTACCTGTTTTTTACACAACATTTCTAATTTCCAGACATGTACCAGCAGTGAGATGTTGTCACCAGAGCCCCATGAAACCGACTGAGGTCACCTGAACTCGAAGCCCGCGCGCATTACCATATAAAGACAAAAGCTTTTTGATTCCTGTTTCTAAAGTGCCGCATGTCACTTCCTTCCTCGTAGATTCGAATAGACGTGCCAAGGCCCCTTCAGACCGAGCCGATTCAGAGCGCTGCCTGTCGAGCGGTGAGCAGCAACAGCAACCGGACGGACGGAAAAACAACCCGCTTCACCTTCCAACCATCTCGCCTCATCACTCAGGTAAGGCGGCAGAGATTGGATCAGGTTTGCCAAGCATCCGTTTGGGTGTCTGCTCAGGTATCAGGTGAATTTAGAGGAAGTAACTCCTCTGATGAAATGGCAAAGAAGGGGGAAACTCTAGAGTATATGTGACTTTCTGTAATCCTTACCCTGACTTTCTGCACAATTAGTTATTTTTGCTTTCATATTTTTTAAAGAAACTGATTTCATGGACAACACGATCCACTGGAAAACTGCTCAGCGACTAAATCATTTTTAAACAATTCGGCTGCTGCTCATGTACAAGTAAGAAGACGAGGGCAGATGGAGGTCTGTGAGGAGAGGAGAGAGCAGCTTGAAGCGCTGCAGTTAACAGGAAAGGAAGTTTGTGGTTAGCCTCGCATCAACTGAGAAAAATAAAAAACTCCCTCCGAGGCAGCGTGGGCCCAAAAGAAACATCGGCATTTGATTTACGATTAATAAGCCGTCTTGTTTCCTATAAGACGACCCAACCCAGATGCATAAACACGTGTGTGACACGGTCTGGGAGCTGACTGCTGTAATTCATGCAGTTTTCTGCACACTAAACCTCTGCTGCTTAGTCTGGTGGCTAACATGCAGATTCAAATATTTATTTTTTCTGCAAAAACTATGCAAAAAAGGGTGAAAATGGATTCCAGTTGCAAGTCGTTTTCTGAAGAATTTTCCCCTTTTTTCTCACATTTTCACTGACGCATTAAGATGGCAGACAGGAAGCAGGTTAAAGAAATAAAAAAGTGCTAAGTGTCAGTGGCAGGAGAGGTGTCACGTAGATATAAAACAGACTCTGAAAACAGTCGTGTATTTGTTTGAAATTAAATAAAAATATCGCCCAAAACTCAAGAGACATCTCATTTCAGACTTATGTTTTCTTCTTCTGTGGTGCATTAGTGGAGTTGACTAATGTTAGCTCCCCCTACTGCCTGTTCCTTAAAAAACCCCAAAACCAATAATTGAAAAATGATTTAAAAGCACAATTGTCTCAAACTAAAAGGTCGTCCAAACAATGTCGGTCTTATTTTATTGTAATGTTGATCTAAGGAAGTGTTCCTAGTCACTTCTTATTCAGTTTCATGGAAAAACGTTTCTGTCTTGAGTCAAATATTCTTGGAGACGAGCAACAATGTCGAGGTGAAAATAAACGCCTGATTTGAAAGCAATATCTACCTCTTGTGAACATGCAAACTAACTTTATTGATCCAAAATCGGAGTTCCTGCAGCCTGTTGCCGTTTTAGCATCAAACTTTTGTCAAATATAGAAAATTCAAAACACGGGACACGCCTCCTGAAATAAACTTGAACCTTTTACGTTTCTGACTTAATGAAATTCTCTCTTTGGCATGCCCACAAAAATAACCAAACAAACTTCTAATTATAAGTGACAAATGAACACAACATGCTCATGTTTGGGGTTTTGCATGCAGAGGGAGGAGATGCAGGAGGAATATTTTTTTAATATAAAGGTGAGAACTTAAAAAAAGGTGTGAATTTACGGCAGAACGGCAGAGTAGCTCTGCAGAATAACTACGATTCTCAGCAACACAGGAAGGAAGTTTTAAGAAGCAACGTGAGCAGATGCTTTTAAGAGCTGATAGAAATCTCTATAGGCTGTGCTGCATGTAAAAACGGGAGATAAATGGCAGATAAGCCATAATCGGTAACAAATCTCACACTTTAAATGTCAAACAGTGGTCTACCGTTCTGGCAAAGTTTTGGAGTTAAAAAAAGGGCAGAAAAACTGGTCAGGCTTGCAGTTTAGCAGAGCCAAGTTTCATTTCTGCTTCCAATCTGCTGTCCGCTGCAAGAAACAACTTCCCCGTTTTCTTTATATATCATTTACTTTTGTTTTACTGCTGTTCAAACATCTACCTGTGCACAAATTCAGACTGCACAGGAAAGCACGTGACTGAAAAGTAACAGCACTTCACCATATTTGTAATCCTTTATGATTAGTTCTCTTTTTTTGTCATTTTAGCATCTTGCTAACTCATGTTATACACTAAAATGTCTCTTACAACACAAAAAAGTCAACAGAAGTGCCCTGACCGATGTTTTAACAGGATATCGTTTCAACAGATAGACGCACTTCCTCTTACTGATCTAAAATCAGTTCTGTTTGTGTGAACCATCCAAGCCGTCATCGGTCCAAAGAAAAGCTCAGCAGCTCTCTGGGTTTCAATAAACCACTGAAAGGAATAAGACAGTTCTTTGTCTGAAGCTTGTTGTCTTGACTAACAGGTTTCTGTCCTCAGTTGGTGTTAATAGTCTGAATGAATGAGGCTTTCATGAAAACAAACTCCAAACATTTAGGTCAGTCCAGTCCATGTGTTTAGCTCTAAAGGATGGCTTAATCGAGAATTAAAATATGAGCAACAACTTAGTAATGTGATATTTCACCGTCTTTTTTTAAACTGTTTCATCATCAGGCTTGTATTTCACTGCAGAAGAGCAGGAAGTTAAATCACTGGCGCCTAACGAGCTCAAAGTCGATTCTTTTGTGGTTTAAAATGTCCTGCGAACTGCCAAAAAAGGATCTGCGAACACGCCGAGGCGTTCGGGGTGAATCATCACACCCTGAAATAAAATCTCCTGCATGTCATATGATCATCGCCAAAGCAAATAAAATGTCACTGGACTGACCTTTTCCGTTTTCTAGAGAAACAAAAATACCTTCATGAACTTTATGAATGGTTTCGCTTCAGTAAGAAACGAGTGTTTATCTGTTCCGTGGCAAAATAAATGGTAATTCTTCCTTCGCCACCTTCACTGAGCCGCAACAAACAAAATGTTCATATCCCTGTCTAATCTTTTAACCACTCTTCTAGTGGTCAAAAGATTAACCACTAGAAGAGTGGTTAAACGATGGTTTCTTTCTTGAATTAGCAATCGTTGGCCAGCTCACAGCTAATGATTAAATAAAATCCTTACTGAAGCTCAGACCCATTGATTTAGAAGATGAGTTCAACCAGAAAAAACAAATAAATGTCGGCTATTCCACTTCCACTTTTCTGCAGTGATATGGTGATGCTCCAGTGTCTGCTGCCGATCGAAGCCCACAAACTCAACATGCGTGTCATTCCTTCACTGGCCAAGACTGCAATGTCTGCATCTTTGACCAGCTGAAAAGACTTCAGCACCATCTGCTGCTGTCAATATTCAAACTGTCTTTTTGAAAGTCTGATCTTCCTCAGTTTTTATTTAATTACGAAATATTAAAAACAGATTCAGGTAAAAAAAAAAAGAAGAAAAAAAAAACAGAAAGACCGCCTGAAGAAGGAATTATTAGCTTATTATTATTATTGTCTGTTACTGACTGATGCCTCTATGAAACTTTTTTTTGTACTACTCATAGTTTTAATGTTATCACCAATAAATGCACAACGTATATTTCTTAACTTGCGGCTTCAGTGTTTAGCTAGCATAGCTAATCCCAGTTAGCTAATGTGACCCAGCAATAGCTGAAACTGACTCTTTGGGTTCATCTGCTTGTTTGTTACACTTGGCCTTCCTTAAAAACAAGAGACATTGTTTCACTGTTTTTGCTTTAAGTTACAGTTAATTTGCTTCATATTTACGTTTTAACCTGATTCTAAAAACCAATTTTTCTGACTGTCACAAAAAACAACCCAAGTAGTGCGGGTGCTACTTGCATCATGGTTTAAGAAACATGGCTGTAAAACCCTGCAGTGACCAAGTAAATTATTATTCTGACAGTAAATTGCGAACGTTTTTGCTAACACTTTTTTAATAGGCAGGTGGTTTTCAGAGGTTTTTGCGAGTTCTTGTTTCTCACTGGAGACAGAAAGGTTGTGTTATTTAAAAAAAAACACTGATTAGAAGAAATCAGCGTTCTTCTAATTTAGGGGAAGATCTGAGTTCGTCTGCCTCGTCTGTCCAGTAGGAAGTCGTAGGTTTACATGCAGATCTTGCTGCCTGTACAGCAAGGAGATATAAAGAAGTGGTTGTTTTTCAGACAGGAAGTGCTGCAGCAGGGGGAAGTTTCAGAGTGGCAAAAGTGAGAACTATGAAGGCTTTGCATCACATCACTAAATTAGAAGACCTGATCATATTGCTTCTGGCCTGAAAGACACCTCCCTCCTAATGGAAACGTTTTGTCACTTCTTGGGTCAGTTTTAGGGTCCAGTTGCCAACATGGCCGCCACAAAGATCTCTGCCGAGGAACTGGAGGAACTCAAAGAAGCTTTCGCCAAAATTGGTAAGAGAATCATCTTTGTTGTCATTTCCTCTTGTGTTTTTTATAGAGGAAGGGTCAATGAGGAACTGCTGCTGGTTTTCTCAACACCAAGGGACTCTGTCTGATTGTTCTGAACTTTAACTGCTTCGGTTTTAAGAACAGATTACAGATTGTAAAATATACAGAGCATCACACTTCCTTCTCGTCTCTCCGTCAGACGTGGACGGCAACGGCTTCATCAGCAAAGATGAGCTCAACGAGTTGTTCAGGGCCGCCAACCTGCCTCTGCCCGGATACAAGATCCGGGAGATCATCCAGGAGCTGACCAAAACCAGTGACAGACTTACCTTTGAGGAGTTCACCGAGGTCAGCTGGGTCAACGGAGACATCGCTTCAGTCAACCAGTGTTCAGACAGCTCACTTCTCCTGTTCTGTTCCCTTGGTCCAGATGGTGCACGGTCTGAAGAGCACGGAGGTGGCCAAGACCTTCAGGAAAGCCATCAACAAGAAGGAAGGAATCTGTAACGTGGCAGGAACGTCGGAGCAGTCCGGCACGCAGCACTCATACTCAGGTAGACACAACTTGAAAATGGAGGTTCACCTTTTGCCTTGAAGATGCAAAATCAACAAGAAAACTGCTTTGGTTTTAACTCAGATTTTGAATACCATCAAGTTAATTGAACAACAAGTTGTCTAAACGTTGTTCTTTTAGTTCTGATAGCTCATTAACATTGGATTGTGTTGTTTATTTTAACATAATACTGTAATTGAAACCAAACAATTATTCTACAAGATGCAAAATTGTCCTCCCCAAGTTGAATAAGCACCAGTTTCTGTGTTTTCACTCACATTATCAAGTTAAAATATTTTCAACTAGAATTTAAATTCTTGAGTCAGTTTCCATGAACATCATATCTGACTGCATTTTATTAAGCATCACATCAAAGCATTCAGTTTGAACAGGGTTCGAGCAATTTGAGAAAACATTACAGTTGGTTTAAAATGAATACTTACCTCGATTAAACAGAAGGGCGGGTTGTCCAGTGACGGGGTTCTTAGAGTGCGTGCCGCTACTCGGCATGTCTCCCCCTCTTCCTGTAAGATAAGAAGTTAAAGAAGGATAAAGACAAAGTTAAAGATAAGTTAAAAAAGGCAGGTTGTGCAGTCCACCGATAAAATACGCAAGAGTCGGGGCGTCGCTTGGCGCTAGCACAGCGGTGGTTAGCCCGCTAGCACAGCGGTGGTTAGCCCGCTAGCACAGCGGTGGTTAGCCCGCTAGCACAGCGGTTAGCGCGTGCTAAATTCCTGGACGTGGTTTATCCTGAATTCAACTTCCGTCCTCGGTTCCTTTGCCGCACGTCAGTTTCCCTCCTTCTCTCTGCCGCCCTCCTGTCGGACTGCTGTCAAATACAGGCCACTAATGCTAGAAAAAAATTCTTAAAACAAACAAAAGAGAGCATCTCACTCAGAGTGCAGCACAAGATACTAAACCCTGCAGCTAAATACCCTAGGAAATAGTTCCCACTCCCGCCTTCTATTCTTTCATTTAAGTGCTAACTTAAAAACCCTCCCTTGCTTAATACTTATGACAAAATTACCAACAAGTTAACAAAACTAGCTGCTGTAAGTTACCTTTCAGAAACTCACACATTTCAATTCAAAATCTAAAATTCACAAGATTTATTTGACTTACAGAGCAGAAGTTCTAATGTTTTACCAAGTACTCTATACGCACAGGTCCACACAGTTTACAACATCTATGGTACAAACCTGACCATTTCTTTTCTCTCCCCCTGAATAAATAAATTCCAGTTGGATTTTCAAAGAGGAATACAATACAGGTTAATTTATTTTCAGTGTTATGATGTGTGTGAATGTGTTGCTGAGTGTTTTGACGAGTCTCTTCTGATCCTGTGATGACCTGGGATCTGATGAGGTGTAATTTGTTTGGTCCACAGAGGAAGAGAAGGTGGCCTTTGTGAACTGGATCAACAAAGCTCTGGAGAAGGATCCGGACTGTAAGCACGTTATTCCAATGGATCCCAACAACAACGACCTGTTCACCGCCATGGGAGACGGGATCGTCCTCTGGTAACTTCCACTCTAAATACTTTCAATTTCCTTCATTTCTCTCAGGTTGTTGGGTTAGAAGTGGGTTAAAAATATGCGACTGCAACCGTGTTTATTGGCCTAAATCTGCTCCATCTCTCCTGTTAGCAAAATGATCAACCTCTCCGTCCCAGACACCATCGATGAGAGAACCATCAACAAGAAAAAGCTCACCCCATTCACCATCCAGGTGAGACATCTAAGACTGCAGACTGTAACGTTCCTGCAGGTCGTCTGCATAGCCGCTGAATCTGCTCGTTGCGCGTTTGGGTCTAACAGGAGAATCTGAACCTGGCTCTGAACTCTGCGTCGGCTATCGGCTGCCACGTGGTGAACATCGGGGCTGAGGACTTGAAGGAGGGCAGGCAGCACCTGGTCCTCGGTCTTCTGTGGCAGGTCATCAAGATCGGCCTGTTCGCCGACATCGAGATCAGCAGGAACGAAGGTGAGTGTTCGGATAGAGCCGAGACAGGAAAGCACCCAAACATACTGCAGACTTCTAAGTCTTCAGCGTGTGCAGGAAAGTCTGAGGTATAATTGTAATGGTTTTACTGGTCTGTGCAGCACTTATTGCTCTGTTGCGGGATGGTGAGAGTTTGGAGGACCTCATGAAGCTTTCCCCAGAAGAGCTGCTGCTGCGTTGGGCCAACTATCACCTGGAGGAAGCTGGGTGTGGAAAGATCAACAACTTCAGCTCCGACATCAAGGTGACAACATAAACATCTCCTCCAAGCACACATACACACTCCCTAGCAAAAGTGTTTATGAAACTTCTTCCATTTTGTTACGCCACAACCACAACTTCACTGGATTTTAAACTGACACAAAGTAGTGCTCTACCATAAGTGGGAGGAAAATTACTCATGTTCTCTATCAGTTATAAATGGGATGCTGAGTTTTCTAAATGGGTCATACAGTCCAGTTGTTAAAAGCTAAATAAGCTAGCTTGAAGTTGTTGTTGAGCCTGGGTTAACTTCTTCAAACGGGTTTGTTCCAGGACTCCAAGGCGTACTACAACATCCTGAACCAGGTGGCACCCAAAGGAGACGAGGATGGAGTTCCTGCCATCACCGTCGACATGTCAGGAATCAGGGTGAGATTTTATCAGCCAATCAGAATCGTTTGTTCTGGAGAGAGGTCCCGCCTTCCTGACGCCCCGGACTTTCATCCACGTCTCTGCAGGAGAAAGAGGACCTGAAGAGGGCCGAATGCATGCTGGACCAGGCCGACAAGCTCGGCTGCAGGCAGTTCGTCATGCCCGCCGACGTCGTCCGTGGCAACCCCAAGCTCAACTTGGCTTTTGTTGCCAATCTCTTCAATAAGTACCCAGCTCTGAAGAAGCCAGAGAACCAGGACATCGACTGGAGCTCCATCGAAGGTTCGTCTACATCTTCCAAAGACCCAGGTCTCCTCTATCGTTTCTTACTGCATTTTTTTTTGGGAGGTTTGATCAGTTTTTGCCTGCAGGTGAAACCAGGGAGGAGCGAACCTTCAGGAACTGGATGAACTCTCTTGGTGTCAACCCTCGTGTCAATCATCTCTATGCGTAAGAAAGCTCTGCTAGACATCCACCTGTAGCCTGCTGATAACCACAGAGACTAATGGACAGTTTGTGTGTGTGTGTTACAGCGACATTGATGATGCCCTCGTCATCTTCCAGCTGTATGAGAAGATCAAAGTACCAGTAGACTGGGACAGAGTCAATAAGCCTCCCTACCCTAAACTGGGCAGCAACATGAAGAAGGTACAACAGAAAACTTCTGACTTGAAGAAGACTTTCTCTCTGTCCTTGGACTTGAACTAACCATCTGCTGTTCTGGTTTCCAGCTGGAGAACTGTAACTATGCAGTGGAGCTGGGCAAGAAGGAGGCCAAGTTCTCTCTGGTTGGCATCGCGGGTCAGGACCTGAACGCAGGCAACCGAACCCTCACCCTCGCTCTGCTCTGGCAGCTCATGAGGAGGTAACTTCTGATTCCCATTTTCTTTTGACACGTGTTCCTTTAAGGAAGATGTTTTCCATCTGAGTGTCCAGATCCAAGTGATTCATCGAAGACCAAAGCCATTTTGAGAAAATCCAACCTAAATATTAATAGCCTGATCTTCCTGAAGTAACTTTAGCTTTTATTGTTACTGCTTGAATATTCCAGTACTCTTGGATGTTTCTTGGGGATTTCTTTTAGACCCCAGTCACTGGGCTGGAATAGGACCCTTGTTTGTCTTGGTACACAAGGTTAATCAAAATAGTACTCTGTATATTAAGTTTATATCCAGGGCTGTTGGCTTGTCTGCCTTCCAAAGGCCATGGGATCCTTATTATAGTGGATGGGATGATAAACTCTATGAAATACCAGTAAATTTAGTGGGATTCTGCACTAAATTGGTTTAACAACAGGATAAATGTAGAAAATCCATGGCAGGATTACTAGGAAAATGCTTCACCAGAAGGCAGATTAAAAGAATCTGCCTTCTTTTAAGGCCAAATCAGTCCTAAAACTTAAAGCGAGGACCCAGGACTAGCTTATCTACAGAGATCTTAAGAGTGTTATAAAGGAGACTCATTACTGCCCTGTTTTTAAATAGAAGTGGAACAAACTATTGACAACATTGGTGTCAATATTTGTGCCACCTGTGATTTTGTTGCAACAATGATTTCTTAAATGGAATCCACAGAATGAGGTTTTGGTTTGTGGCATCATCTCTACTGCGAAAAAATATTAATGTATCTGGAAACTTTTTACACATCTTTAATTTGGGGTACCATCTTTCCACTGGTTGCTGAGTCACACCTTCATCTGTCTCTTCCTCAGGTACACCCTGAACATCCTGGAGGATCTGGGTGATGGACAGAAAGTTGTAGACGACACCATCGTATCCTGGGTCAATGGAACACTCACAAACGCAGGAAAAGGCACGATCTCGAGCTTTAAGGTAAATCGTCCTTTAGGTCGGAAATTCTGAGTATTGTGACGCTGTACTATGAAAATCAAGTTTCTTTTTACGTATTATAATAGATGGTGGTGCTGTAGACGTCAAACATTTCCATTGAACTTTGTTGAACATTTCCATTGAACATTGTTGAACATTTCCATTGAACATTGAACGACCTCTGTGTTTGTGTGTGTGTAGGACATGTCTATAAGCAGCAGTATGCCAGTTCTGGATCTGATCGATGCCATCCAGCCCGGATCGATCCGATACGACCTGCTGAAGACCGAAGACCTCACAGAGGAGGAGAAACTCAACAACGCAAAGTATGAAGACAAGTTTTACGCTTCAGATATTTAACCAAGCTTCACTTGAGGAGATTTAGATCAGAAAACAGCTCCAGAAGTCTCAAAAGTCGGGTCTATATTGGTTCCCGTGTTTCACCTAACCTGAGCCGTAACACTGTGTCATCAGGTACGCCATCTCCATGGCCAGGAAGATCGGCGCACGGGTGTACGCGCTGCCCGAGGACCTTGTGGAGGTCAAACCTAAGATGGTGATGACGGTGTTTGCCTGCCTGATGGCACGTGGCATGAGGAGAGCCTAAGGAGACCGGACGAAGCCTTTGCCGTTTGCCTGGTGAATCTGAGAGCAAAGGGGAGGAGCAGCGCTCATCTTTTCTTCTTTAAGCAAGGAGACTGTGAAACTTCACAAAAACAGTCTGTTACACCATTTTAAACTCGGACAAGACAATATATTTTCTTCTTTAAGACACATGAAGACATAAAGCACCTGTACAGAACAAACAGTTCAACAATAATCCAACCCATCCCAGTAATTGATCAGCTAATCCCCAAAATAATTTACAGGCTTCATATTAAAACACAGTATTATTTATTTGTGTTTGGGTCCAGTTGATCTGAATTGTCAGCTTTAGATGCCATATCATGAAGAATTTCTGCTTCTATTTCATCCCACTAAATCTAATTTCTAGGTACCAAAGCCATAATGCTCTTTAAATGTGAATGGATTATCCTTCTGTTCATTCCATGTCTACAATAAATAAAGAGATTGTTTTTATTATAACGTTGGTGGCGTTTCATTGACTTATCCTGATGAAAAGAACTGAAACCTTACAGGGTTCTGGTCCAACATGGTTCAGGTCAATGAGCAGCTACATGGAGGGAAATTAATTGTTACTGTAGTTACGTGTTAATGGACAGAATATTAACCAGAGACTGAGAAGAAACTTTCAACTAGACATGCATTGGATTAATTCTCACCTAGAAAAAGTGGAGTTTGAGTGAAAGAATGAAAACAATGAAGACAAACTAGCTGGATCTGCTCAGTGTTTGCTAGCTAGCGTAGCTGCTGCACCACATCCTGCTAAATAACTAAGACAGAAGGTGATTTCATTACATCATCTTTACTGTGCCAATGTTTCTGTCATGTTTCTCTTTTTTTTTTATTCCTTGAGCAGCAGCCAATTTGAGCCGTTTTGAACATGATGGTTATTTATGTAACTTGAATAACAAAACTTACGTCAGAACAACAGAGCAAAGTGTGGGACACAGGAACAAACAACCAAGCAAAGTATCATTTTTAAATATTGACTTCAATATTTTTGGCCATTCCATTGAATTAGTGTATAATTTTTTATATTAGGAAATTATTTTATAACCTATTAGTACTTTTTCTCCTTTTTTATGGCGCCCGTCACTTTCCTCTGGTAACAAGCTCGTATCGGTTCTGCTCCGCTGGCGGCAAAAGCAAAGAGGAAGAAGATGAATGTTTTAAGAACTTAATTCCTCTTTAGGGAGGATGAACAAGTATCAGCACCTACACGTTGCTCTCTACTGCCCCCTAGGGAAAGGCTGGACCTGTAACAGCAGAGTCAATAAAAAAAAATGTGCAAAACAAAAGTGTCAGAGATGAGAAAGTAGGAAATAGATGTGAATATTGACCTTAACCTCCTGCATGTTGAACATTTTTTGTTGTGTAAAAGTTCAAGTCCTTACATGTTTTTTCAACTGGGTTCTCTCATCTTCCTCCATCTGACTGGTGGTGTTGAAGGTGGAGGTTTACAGGCTGAGGAGATCCAACCTGGGATGATCAGAGAATCAGAGATTTGCCACCAGCAAGAGGCAAACATTATCATGTGAAAGTGGAATGCAAAAACTTACGAACGGTGTGAAAAACAAGGGATCCAGAAGGCAGGAACCACATGGACAATGATGAAAGGATCCAG
>CAEFZY010061965.1:0-10158 GCA_903066815.1 Brachyrhaphis roseni
ATAATAATAATAATAATAATAATAATAATAATAATAATAATAATAATAATAATAATAATAATAATAATAATAATAATGAGCTTCAGCTCTAAGACTCTGAGCTATTTTCCGTTTGGGGTCAAAATATTAAGAATATCAAATAATTCAAAAATATAAACAAAATAATATATTAAACTTTCATTTTTATATAATTTGAATTCACTATAATAAATCCAAACATAACTAATGTATTTCTGGACTGTTTAATTTATTTATCTGTAGTGCAAAAGTATCAATAAAAACATCCATCAATCAACGATCTATCAATTATTAACAGCTTGGTATTTGTACGTAAGAAAACTAAAATAAATTTCATGAACATATTTTGTCTGATTCTCAACAGCCTTGAACCTGAACGTTGCAGTTGCTGGTTTGATCCAGCAGGAGGCGCCATTTGAACGAAACGATCCTCAGGAGTTCAGAGGAAATGAAACGAGCAGCAGAGCAGAGGTTTGTTTGGAAAATCAAAATAATTCATTCATCAGGAAATCATATCATCATGTCAGAAAAACAAGTTTAATAGATCTGGGGAAAAAAGGATTTTTACGAAACAAAAATTCTCCTTTTAGCTCCTGAGACAGTCACAGACAGCTCTGCCTGGTTTCATATAATAATGACAATATCATACACAACATCATAAACAACATAATAAATAATATAATAAATAATATCATAAACATCATAAATAATATAAATAATTTGAGGAATAGCAGCTCTTCTTTCTTTTTCTCTTTCTTCTTAAAAACATTAATAATTTATTAAAGCTCTAATAAATTTCGTCTCATTCAGTTTCTATCAGTTTTCTATAATATTCAGATGAATGATTATTATTTATTTATTTGCAGTAGATTTATGACAGATTCCAGAAACTAGTGATCTTCATTTTTCAACACATTAATGTGTTGATTTATTGACTGTAAGGTGACGTCATCAGTGACCCGTTGGCCAATCAGCGCCGGTCTTTCAACGGCGCCGCTCTATTTTCTGTCAGGTTTGTAAGTTTTTGTTCTTCATTTCTTTCTCTGCTCTGCTGCGTTTGGTTCTTCCACCACAACCTGCAACATGACAAAAGAAAGTTTTAAAATCTGAACACTGGTTCTCAATTGGATTTAACGCTAAACTTTGACTAGACCACAAAAGCCAACCTTTTCACTTTAGCTCAGACTGGAGGTTTTTCTGCAGGAAGCGTTCTGCTGATTGGCCATATGGTGGTGCTGTTGCTTAATTTACTATTTTTCTGGTTCGGCAAAGATTTGTTGTTTTTAATATCTTCAGTATGATCAAAACTTATGATTGTCTGAATTCTTCATCATGTTTCTTCTGATGGTTTTCTTTTATAACAGATATAAATATTTTTATATTTTTTGGCCTTTACATTTTCAAACATACATTAGTTCACATTTTGGTTACTTAATTTTAACAAATTCTGTGTCTTTCTGTGTTCTTCTAAATCTGCTCTTTAGTCGCATCTTTTCAGGCCTGATACTGCCTCTAGTGGCGTCGGGTGGTAACACAACTAATCTAATTACATTACTAAATCAGAATAACACAAAGTCTTTATTATTCATTATTAATTTCGGCATTACTGGAACCGTAGAAGATAAATTCACTCACAAAAGAATACATATCTTTTCATTTCCTTAAGGATGTAGAGCTGATTAAATGACCTGGAAGTGATTCCAGTTTCACTTGATGTCCAACCTGTTGAAACTGTGGCTTATTTTAAATTCCTTGTGTCGTTCCTGGACAGTCAGCTCAACTTTGCCGAAAACACTTCCTGTATCTTTAAGAACTGTGAAACTCTATCTTTTAAGAAGACCCAGTGATCTTGGAGTTACCCAACCAGAGGTTGTGTACAAGACAATGCTGAGTGTTTTAACTTTTCATCTCCTCGGCTGGTTTGATCACATGAGCTGCAGACTAACAGACAATCTTTTAACAATACTTTCAATGGCAGGTTAATAGTGGTGAAACCAAAAACAACTCTGTCTCAACTGTTTGGTGAAAGAACATCGAAGAGGAATACTTTGTCAGAGAGCATCCATCATCTTTATTCATCAGTTTGAACCTCTGAACTCATGAAGGCCTTACTGTTTTCCTCTGGCAACTAAGAACATTGCTGGCAGGTTATTTATTGATAGTACAATAATTATTCTTAACCAAATGAAATAACATTTACCTGTAGTATGCTAAGTGTATTACTCGATGCACAAAGTGTTGATATTGTTCAGATATTCAAGGATTTTTATTGTCATACCACCTTGATAGTTTGTGGTACGAAATCTGTACTCAGGTCTCAGATCAAAAAATCTACTACAGTAAATTTGCTCCCCACAGTCCTCTGTGCAGCCTTGACCTCCCTCTGAAGAGCGCCCTCTGTGATGCAGGTGCGCCCCCTTCACTTCTGGAGTGTAATGGTCCCATTTCCAAATAAGGTATGAGACTGACGTCCCGCCCCTTCCTGTTTGCTGCAGCCAGGTGAACTTGCGGTGAGCAGCATGCAGAGGAAGAAAGGGAGAGAAGGATAAAAGGAGCTGTAGAGTTTACCGTTCACAGTTTGTTGTCACCTTCCTTTGATGTGTGTGTGTGGAAATGCAAGTAAGTGATGTTAGAAGTTAATGACGTTGTTTATTTAGTATTTCAGTTTTTACCCTTAATTGATTGCATGCTTTGTTCACATGTGCACTTAATCAGAGCTATACAACCTGGGTTTTTCGTGTCGTGTATTTATTTAGAAACGGGATGTTTGGAATCGTTAAGATTGTAGTTATTTAGTAAGTGTGGTATTATTTCAGTCATTTTATTTAGGGATTATCCAGACACTGATGCTGTATTATTTTTTAATCTGGTTAATTTAGAACCACACAGTTACATCAAATTAAGAAATAAACAGCAAGTGCAAGTTGAACCCACTGGAGAGCGACTGCGTTTCTTTGGACTCACCACAGTGATCTGAACATTTCCACCTGCAATTACAATCCATAACTTTAATGTCAACATAAAATTTGACACTAAATTTTATGTTATGTGAAATTCTGATTAGGCTGAACATAATAAGCATTTCACCAGGAGACAAAGACAAACGGCGTGTTTAATAAATGTTTATACAATAAAAACAAAAAATGACTCATTTATGCTGCAGTTGTTTATTATAACAAAACTCATGAAACAATAACACAAATACATCATTTACATATAAATATAATCTGGAACGGTGGCTGAGTCTCATCTGTATTTCTCTGAGAGAACGGCTGCGAAGGCTGACAGGTACTTATCCATGGCAGCGTGAGCGACCGGCGTGAACTCTGACCCCAGGTAGCAGGCCAGCGTGACCAGCATACAGTGAGAGAGCAGCTGCAGGAGGGAGAGAGAGAGAGGAGCAACGAGTAAAAACTGGAGCAGAACCTGGACAGCACAGCAGCTGCAGGAGAAAACATTAACTCATATTTCAGAAAAGAAACAGACATGAAAAGGTTTTGATTCATTTATATTGTTTATAAAAACTGGCTTGAGGTCTGAAAGTACAGAAGATAGAAGAATACGATCCACTCAGATCTATTGAGATAAATCAACAGAAGTGAAAAGTTGTTCTCTCAGTTTCTCACTTAGAAATATTTTTCTAATATTTTTACAGATACAGTCTGAAAAGTGTGGCATGAAATTCCAGCCCTTGTACTATGACTCCCCTAAAATCGTTAATATCAGTATTATTGATATTTTCTAAATTAAATAGTTTGTTTGTTTAGATGAATTGATCAATAAATATATTGATTAGTGACATTTAAATGTAAATAAGTTGTCCAATAAAATGGAAGTCCTTCACAACCTTTACCACATTTTCTTATTTTCCAAAAAGAATTTTTATTATTTAACCAGATTTTGTGAAACAGAAAATAACTCTGGGGGAAAAACCCCCGATTTAAAGCATTTTATAAAAAAGTGCAGCAGTCAGAGAATCTCAACAGATTCACTTTCACAAGTGAAGCGTTACAGTTGTAATATTTCACTTGATCAATAGATACAAAAATCTTTACTTGAAATTTCTTTGGGTTTATTTCAAATGCAACAAATGCAAAGAGCAAAAAGTAAAGAAAGAAGGAAAATAAGGACAAGAGGAGAGGCAAAAAGTTTAAAGACAAAGAAGGAGAGAAAGATAAAAAAGGGTAAAGAGAAGAGAAGAAATTTCAGCTGCAGAAACAGAGAAAAACCAGAAACAACATCAGCATAAAGAGCAAAGAAATGATTCAAGTTTTCAGAGGCAACAAAACAGCATCTGTAAACACCTGTGTGTGTGTGTGTGTGTTTGTTTCTAATACCTTGTGGGGACCATTTTCCTGACATATACTACGTTGTGGGGACCAACTGCTACTTGTGGGGACCGAAGCCTGGTTGTGTGGAGCCCACAGTGGGTCCTGCAGGCTCTGCATCCTGCATGTTCCCCTTCCTCCCTGCTGTTGGCAGTAACTTCCTCCTCAGCAGGTCAAAGTTCGTCTAATCAGGCATTACTGAATCCGGGTGAGTGAAACCAGGAAGGAATTGACACATGCAGGATGCCGGGCCTCCAGAACCCACCGTGGGCTCCACTGAGTCCGGGAACCACGGTTTGAACCACTGCAGAGACGAGTATTTACTGACGTTTTAAAGAAACGACTTTCAGATTAAAGTTTTAAACGCCATCAGCCTGGAGGTGAAACTGTGAGAAAGTCTCAGGTGTGTTCCAGGAATGTCTTTCTGGACAGGATAAAGTTTGTTCTAATTACTGACCTCTGACCCTGACCACAGACCCCAGCCTGACCTTGAAGTTGGTGGGATCTATCCGCAGCTGGTAGGCATGCAGCGTCTGCAGCGGCGCCAGCGTGACGGTCAGCTGGCTGATGTCCTTGGCGCCCTCGGCGATGGCGAGGACGATCTTCTTCCCGTGGGAGCAGAGGTGGGCGGAGCCAGGGCTGATGTCCAGGTGGGAGAAATACGTCTTGGTGCCTGGATACGAAGCAAACATCCTGCAGGACAGAAGAACAGGTTCATGTCCAGGTCCAGACGGCGAGCCAAAGATGAACAGAAATAATTTAGTTTATTTAGAATCTAAATATAACATTCATTTTTCAGTCATGTTTTCACCACCTTATCCATAACTTTATGAATGTAACAGCTCTAAACTAAATATTTCAATCACAAACTAATCATTTAATTTGCAAACTAAATATTTAGTTCCAAATTAATATATTTAGATCATAAACCAAAGATTTACTTGTAGTAAGTCATTTGAAAATTAAATATTTAACTCACAAGCTAGTTATCGTTCATGTTACATATTTACTTAGCTATTTAGTTTCCAAACTAAATATGTAAATTACAAACTACATGCTTAGTTTCTAAACTAAATATAGTTTGTAATCTATTTATTTAGTTTACAAACTAAATATTTGTCTTGTAAACTAATTTGCTAACTAAATCTTTAGTTTGTGAATTAAAGGTTTAGTTTGGAATTGTGACATTTATGAATGAATGAATGAATGAATGAATAACATGGTGAAAATATGATTTATCTATGACATTCTAAATAACCCAAATTATTACTGTTGATTTTTACAGTGTGACAAAAACCATCCCAGACTTGAACTATTCCATCCAGAGGCTGGATTCTTCTGTAACGTCTCTTTATCGCATATGAATGTGAATATTTCTCCTACCTGATCAGAGCGTCAGAGCCGATGTCTTCAGCCACTGGAGTCAGACGCTCCCAGATCTCCTTAATCAGCTTCTTCTCCTTCTTGGTCAACATCCTGCCCCCAAGTCACCAAGGTACAGACTCTTCCCTGCAGTCGGCTCGGCCTTAATCAACCATTTTATCAGCTGAACGGCTAACTGACCCTGTAACTAACTTCAACTAACTTCAACTAACTTTAACTAACTTTAACTAAGCCAAACGGCTGAAAGGAGCCAGAAAAAAACAGATGAAGGTCAATAATTCCTGTTGGAGAGAAAACGAGCCATGAAGCTTCAGCCTTGTTGTTCCTCTGCCTCCTCTGTTATCAGACGGCCGCCAGCACAGGGCGGGGGGCGCCGGGCAGGGCGGGGGGCGCCGGGCAGGGCGGGGGGCCGCAGCCCCCTGCTATCATGCTGCTCCAGTAGCTAACTGTGTCGCGTCTCCTGGGGATTACCTCTAACCGAACTGAAGCCTCATCCAGGTTATTAATTATTGGTATTAAATATTATTCACCTTTAGTTACATTATCTCACCTGAAGAAGCTCCTCATGGCTGGAATAAAATACCAGAAAGCATAACAACATTGTTTTATTTATTTTCTACCAACTTAAAATTATGGGGAAAGTCTATTTTTATGTGGTGAACTGCTGGGACTTAAGGCTTTTTATTCTTTTCAAATATGTAACCAAAACAAGAGTTTTTTAGATAAAAATGCTTCCACTTATGATTATTGTATTTTCTGCTTGTTAGCGTAACATATTGCTTTTATATTGATAATAACCTAAGAGACTGCAGATAAAAACCAGCATTAATGGATAACTGGCCTATTTTGTAATGAGCATTTTGCTTTAGAATAAATAACATTTATCTTGTCAACACTTGACAACAGCAAAAGACACTAAGACGTCGACATATTTATGTTTTAAATATAACATAAATATGTTTTATTTAAGATGTTATTAAAATATCTTTTAATAACTTTAAATGTCAAAGTAAGGAAATTTTAACTCCAGTGAGAGAAACAAACGTAAACATTGTTGAACAGATAAAGTCGTCCGTCTGCAGCGTGTGAAGCATCTGATAACTGAGGATCTTCGCTCTGTCCGACCAGCTGACCCCATGTTCGGTTCAAACTCCTGCAACTTTCAGTATCTGGATTAAACATAACGCAGCAGGTTTTACAGAGAACCCAAAATGAGCAGAACATCAGCAACTTTTCAGGAAATGCAACAAAGTCCAAAACTATTATTTTTTTTTTGTTTTCTGCTGTTTTCTAACAATAAACTTCCTGCACTAATGTTGAGTTCATCAGTTTCCCTGTTTTCTGACATGAAAACCAGTTTTTAGTGAAATGTGTTACTGATCAAAGTTTTGAGATTTTCCGGCCTGGACCCGGACTGGACCCAGACTGGACCGGGCCTGGACCCAGCCTGGACCCGCTCCATCCTGACATCCCTCCCCAGCAGATATGAAAGAATAAAAACATTTTGCTGCTGGATGGAGGATTCATCGCCTGAACTCAGATTCCTCTGAGCGCAGATTGTAACGTTTATAGTTTAATAATAATTCAGGTTAAATGAAAAAAAGAAAAAAATAGGAATTAATTTGTCAAAGTCATGTTTTCACAATCTTATTCATTCATCTCTAAATGTCACAGTTTCAGACTAAATATTTAGTTTGAAGCTAACCATTTAGCTTTGAGCTAGCCATTTAGCTGAAATACTAATTCCCGTGCCATTAACCGGAAGTGAACTTCGAAAATAAAAGATGAGCCTTCCGGATCGCTTCATGTCTCCTCTTTATCATCGTTTTTTCCTCTTTACTCGTTTCTTGAACAACATTTCATCTTTAAACAGGAGGACAGTTTTAAAGGCAGGTTGGGTTCGTAGCTACATGTTTACCAGCAGCAGCGATATACGCTCTCGATACAGCTTTTATTTTGATAGTCCACTTCCATTTGAATTCCGAATGAATAACTTGATAAAAATATGACTGAAAAATGAACCCCATTTTTTCTCTTGTAACAGGATAAATAACCCAAATTGTTGCTGTTCATTTTTGCCTGTTAGCTAATAAACCAGGAATCCACTAAAGAATTTGGTGCTTCATAAAAACAGATACAGAACACTGCAAACCGATAATTGTGGGATATTATGTGCCATAAATAATGAATTTTTTTTTCTATGGCATCAAATTCCATTTAAAAATGTATTTATTACTGTAAAAGTTTGGAAAAAATAGTTATTTCTCATCCTTGCAGGGACCCGGATGGATAATATTTGCCATTTAAAGTTCAAAGGTCAAACACCCAAACTGTTCCCCACCGTTATACTTTAATTGAACCATCACACTTTAGCATCACAGTCAGGCCTGCGTTAATCTGAACCTCTATGACGGATTAAATTAGATTATTTTTCAAGAGATGCTATATTCAGCCACTAGAGGGCAGCAGAGCTAACATAAGGGACTTTCGCATTGTTGCATAGAAACACTTTTACAACTAAATGGTCAGGATAAACGTACAACAGCTGGTTATTGTTGTAGATTTAAACAAGGAAGCTCAGAAAATAATGCTCCCACAAATTGTAGCATTATAAAGCCTAATGGCCCGTGGGACAAATGAGTCCCAATGTACTTTTTTTTTTCAATCCACAATGGCCTTAATAAACACCACTCACATTACAAACAACTCAAGGATTTCTCTATCCACTTCATAAATCATATTTTATGTTTTCCACACTAAAACAAATCTTCTGCCTCCGGTTAACGCTGTGAATTTTGATTTCTTTTTACATATTTGCATAAACATCAACATTTTCTCACTTTGTTTATTGCATAAATAATGTTGCAACAAACGATGAACTGAGTCTGTACGGGGGAATTTTCCTGAATCCGTGAGCACACACTGAAACTGTGTGCTCATGGATTATGGCAGAAAAATTCCCCCTTAAGTATATTTTTAATAATATTGTGCATCTATTCTGAATCGCCTCCATTTTGCCTGCAGCTTCCAGTTTGGCCGCTAGGTGTCGCTGGAGGAGCGGCCACCGTCTCCTCCAGCGGCCGCCAGCTGTGCAGCTTCAGCGGGGGAAGGACCGCAGTCAGACCGAAACTCCGAGGCACCAGAGAGCCGAGGAGCTCCGAGGAGTCCAGACGGTTCTGCCGCTTCTTCGTTGGTTTTATTTCCAGCTTTCAGCGCGCGCTTGAAAGCAGCTGCCGTCCTCGCGCTCCTCGTGATGAGGCTGGAGGAGCGTCTGAAGTGACCGCCAGGTGTTCGCGCCTCGCCGGTGGAGGACTTCCGGCCCGGACCGGTGGACCAGAACCGGACTCAGCTCGAAGGTGAGCGGGGAGAGGCGCTCCTCACCCCGGCTCTGGGTGGAGGTAGGCCCGCTAGGTGTAGCTTTTCCACACCTGGAGGCGCTGCAAGATATCTGATAGGAACAAGTGTGTGTGTGTGTGTGTGTGTGTGTGTGTGTGTGTGTGTGTGTGTGTGACTCGCCATCCCGGTTTTTGGGATGATATTGATCTGTAAAGGCTGCTCTGCCGTTGAAGGAAATCCCTCTGAGGCCATTTGACCTCTGACCTTTTTACTCAAGGATTTGTCTGTAACTTCCTGTTTGGGAAGATGAGAGGAAGCGGGAGACACACCAACACCTGGATCAGCTGCAGTAACTGTACATTCACATAGAAAGTGATTTAAACCTGTAAGTTGGATTCTGGAGTTCCTGTCATGCAGGATCCCGGCTGGTTTTGGTTTCTTCTCTTTTTCGTGTTTCTTAGTATTTAGTTATTGATGACTTTAGGTTGTTCTTTCCTCTGTTGGAGTCCTGGTTGCTTCCTGTTGCTAATCAGCCAGATGGATCTGAAGCAGCTTCAGATGAAACTGTTTGGTAGAGCTCGGTCTGCTGTGACACTGTGAAGCATCTCCTGGCTGCTGGAGGGCACGGTGGGGGATTGGTGATGCTGTGGGCCTGTTTCTCCACTCAGGGAACTTTGTTCAGCTCTTCTAAAAACACAATCATTAAATTAGAGCATGAAACTATCAGTGAGTCGATCCAAACGTCCAGAAACGTTTCAACAGACAGGAAACCTCAGATCCGAACCACATAGAATCTGTTTTTACTCTACTTATTATTAAAGGTTGGATTTTCATAAACAGAAGATGTTCCTGTATTTAAGAGAATTCAGGGTGGTTCCCGCTCTGCAGCAGCTGGTTCATTTGGTCTGCCAGTCGCTCATGGAGGGCAGTCAGTTTCTTTAGCCAGTAGGCATGGATCATGTCTGGCCCTGGAGCTGTCCAGTTTTTCATACCTGAGACTCTTTCTTGGACATCTCCCACAGTGATGGTTACCGGAGCTTGCTCAGGGAGGTTGCTATGGTCATCTCGTAGAGAGATCAGCCACTGTGCATTG
>CAEFZY010061986.1:0-17285 GCA_903066815.1 Brachyrhaphis roseni
AAAAGTCACTGAGAGGCATTAACTTGCGTCTTCCTCGACACATATATTCCACCTGTCTCACTCTTACCTTTTCTGCTCGAGCGCCCCTGGCAGCGTTAGAAAAAAAAATTCATAAATAAGCCGCATCGTTGTATAAGCCGCAGGGTCGAAAGCGTGTGACAAAAGTCGCGGCTTATAGTCCGGAAATTACGGTAAATGTCTGTATATCTCTCGTTATTTTTCATTCAGTAAATATAGTTTATGCTCAAACCTTTTCAACCTGTTTTGAGTATTGAATTCCCCTGCACAACATTGTTTACCAAGGCACGTTGTTTGTTTTCACTGCTTTTGTCTTTGTTTCCTGAATTGAGTAAATATATTTTTACTGCATCTATTATCTTGTATCTCTTTTCTTTGAGTTGATTTTACACTGATGGTGATGATTATGATGAAGCACACTGAGGAGAACCACTGGTGTTCTAAAGCATTTTGAATAAACCTACACAAGTTTTCTGTCTGTGTTGATAACTTTCTTAGACTGCTTGGCGCAAATTATTTACATTTTCACTGTTGCATAATTTTGCATTAAATCTAATTGTTAATTTTACTCCGTTTGGAGACAAATATTAGTTCATTTTTATTTTTTCTAAGGAAACCCCAAAATTAATTATTAATAAATGGAATAACTATAATTTAAAAAAAATAAATAACAAGCTGAAACTTTATCAACTAGTACTTGTCTAAAACATCTATGCTTAACTTCATTTATTTTTCAATACAGGTGGTAGTCAGATTCTGTACTTTTTTAATGTTTTTAAATATTTTGGATCGCAACTTCATGCTTTCAAAAGAACATTCAGAATTATTTAGGCAGATTGTTTTAATGTGTGCCGTAATCCCTTGCTCTCATTCAGTACCTTGAGTACTCAATTCATTTTGGGCATGTCATTTTGAGCAGAACTCTCAAAAAGAGGTGTAGGGTTTAAGAGCTTAAAACTGCCTGTCGTGTTTCTTGTCATTTTGGTAAAAGCTCTTTGTAACACCATTAGTTTGGGGTTTAGAAAACTTAGAGGTTGTGCAGCGCAGCATTTAAAACTTCTGACATTGTCAAGAATGTGTTCGAAAAAAATTACATTTTCAATGTTTCTAGGTCCTTGTAGGGGCGTGATACGACATCTTTCCATATTAAAATTGCATATTTCTCATCAATGAAGTTTATTTTAGAAAGAACTCTTTAGCTACTGTCAGTACCTTTTCTATTGAAGTTTTGGAATTACTCTTACAATAGTAATAGTATATCTATATACTTTGTCTATGTTCAAGACTTTTTAAAAGAAATAGGAAGTAGTTCTTGAGTTGCCCTGTTGGATTGGCCCGGCATGATAGAAAGCATTGTAGAAACCTTATGGTGAGGCGGCATTTTAGGTACAGTATGAGCAATTTATAAGTAGGCAGAATATATATTCAGTAATGGTTGTGAAGTCTTCTTTTTGATGCTGAACTAAATGTTCACTCTTGGGGAGACAATCGGCGCCAATGAGGAAAAAAAGGGGCTCTTGGATTGGCTGCTTTGCCAATTCCAGTCAATAGCATGTCAAGAAGCAATGTGCCTATGTATTTCAGCTTCGCATGATGCATTTTTTAATGGGTGTGTGTATATATACATATATATATATATATATATATATACAAAAACTGCAAATAGGCAGATTTTATGGGAATAATTTGAAGTTACAATCCACAGAAAATCCACTAATACTGTCCACTATATTTCCAAATCTAAAACACTGCATTGATTAAACACGAACTGAACATTGGCTCTGTAAAACAAATTTGGATTGTAAACTTCATTTTACGTGTGATAACACAAAAAGTAACTTTTCAATGCTCTTCTAGGAGGAGGGCCTAAAAACCTGTATTTACTAACTCTGGACTGAAATATTTCATACTGATTACAGTTTATTTAAGCGTGTTTTCACATCTGATAGTCTGGTAGACTATTCACGTGTGGTGGCGCTGCACCAAGAACCACTTCAGGATACAACACGAAAACCTCAGAAGAAAACATGAGTGTAACTTCCTGCTTTGCAAAATTTAAGCAAAAATGAAATGGTGTCAAATTTTTAGACATTTGGTACCATGCCTCATTTTTACCCCTCGTGCTAGAATTGTGCGTTTGTTTTCATAGTTTACCCAGAATGCCTTTCAATATACTTTGCTTCCTGCTTTTGGAGTGATCTCTGGTCCACTTGGCATTCATATTCTAATTGCACCAGAGTTCACTTCAACCGAACCAAAACGTAGGCCTTTAGGCAGACCAGAGTTCACTATTTTGGTTTGCATCAGAGTTTGATTGTGCATTCACACCTCCAAAAACAAACTGAACAGTCTAGTCAAATGAATTACTGTTCAATCAAAGCGGGCTAAATGAGGCAGTTTGTAGTGTTTTGTTTTTTGTTTAGTTTTTTTTAAAAAAACATCCAACTCCTTGTTAACCTTGAATTGGCCAAAAACATTCCCCTACTATTTTAAATGCAGCTCTTTGCCTCTGCAGGAGAGTTGGTAGGTTTGGTTTAGTTGGTTATTTTTAGACTGAAAAAGTGTATCAGATACGCACTGTTTTTGTGGTTGCTGCTGTTAGTTGCACTTGCTTTCTTGGAACCGCATGACACTGAATTTTAAAAGTAATTTACATCTTGTTGGCTGTAATTCAGAAACATTTATAGTATGATAATTTCTTAAGTGGTCTATTTTATACAGCAGAACTTATGGTTTTTTTACTTGCTAATTGAGGAAGCTTTGTGTGTTGTCATGACTGCTCCTTTTTTTGGAAGGTGCTTTAATAATTAACATTTTTTCTTTTTCAACACTATTTATCACTTGCAACCAGATTCAGCTATTTATTTTCTTGACGAATGTGTATGGATACTAAATTTATGTTCTGTGTAAATGCTGTGTGTGCTTTTTATTACGCATTTCTATGCTGTTGCTAACGTTAGATGATATAATGGAAAGATTGATTCTCTTTTTGCCAGAGCAGCTTTTGCGAATTAAAGATGATGGTGTTTTGACTCCCGCTTTTAGTTTTTCATAGTTGACGTCGTCCAATTAAAAACCAGCTCTTTCATCAATTTTGTCTTCGTTAGGTAAGTGTGCAGAGCAGAAATAAGCAACAGTATCCAAATAGAAATCTCTTGGTCCACTTTAGCAAGCGGGTGGGGTTGGGGGGAATCATCCCAGATCTGTCAAACAAAGCCCCTGTCACGCTTTGTCTTTGCCTCCCCGTCTTTCTCTCTGCTTAGCTTTCCAGGAGGTGTGCTGTGCTGCGTCTGGATCCGCTCACTAGCAGGGAGGCATGTGCGGGATGAGGGCAGGGGGTTGTGGGGGAGCTAAGGCTTGTACAACCAATTCAGCTCATGAAAGACTTATGCATCCAGAGCAGCTGTCTTCCATTGTCAGCCTGCAAATTTCCAACGTGCCTCGTTTCGCCTCTCGATGCGTGAGTAGCAGGAGAGAACAGAGGGGGGGGGGAAACCCCAACAAAATACAGAAGACGTGGTGGGCGGGGGGAGTAAACAAGAGTGGAAAGAGGAAGGCGAATATCTAGGCTATGGGTCGGACTAAGTGAATATACGCATATTTTTGTTTTTCTATTTAAATTTGTGGTGGCTGTGTGGTTGGCCCGTAGTCTAATAATAAACCTATTCAGACTCAGCGTGTTGAATGTAGAGAGAGATAAAGAATTCACTGCTGTGGTGAGAAACAGAGAGAGAGAGGGCATATGAGGGGTAAGAAGAGAGGACAAGGGGGTAGAACTGCCTGAGATTAGGAGAGGAGGGAAGGCGGGTGAGCAATGTTATGAATGGATAGAGTCTTTAACCCCACAACACACTGAATAGTTTGTCACAGGCCGCTGCGGCTGTGTGTGGAATGAGAGGAGCTGGCTGAGAGCTCTCGGATTCCTCAATCCTTGAGGCATGTGGTCTGATTAGCAGAACAAAACCCACACAGTAGGGAGGAGCAGACGTGGCTCACCCCGTACCACCACCACCCTCCCTTCCTTCAACTGGAATTTTCTCCCAACGTGGAAAAGAGGTGGCCCAAACTTTGCACCGACTTGCTACGGTTGTAAAACAGTTTGGGGATTTCTCACTTGTTTCCAAAGGTTTTGTCTCCGCAGTGGTATCATGTGAAAAGACGCATGTACTTTGACACCTCAGGTTCCAGGATTTAAAAAAACCAAAACAAAACAGAACATCAGTAACAACAAACTGAGAAGATCATTGTAATCTAACAATCCTTGTCGCTTTTTTGTTGAACAAAGAGGAAGTTCACAGCAAGGCATTGTTTGAAGAAGAGTGGTATAGAAACTTACTTCTTGCCCTCCCCCTAAACAGACTGTATTCACCCTAAAGGGATTGTTTGCAGGATGTTTATTGAGTGGAACAACTTTAGGGAAGCACTCATGTTTCTGATGTGAAGTTGTTTGGTACCTGGGTCTGTTTTCTGTGCAAAAAGGTGGGAAAAAGAGTAGAATATAATAATATACCACATTGCAGATAAATGCAACCCAAAATTTGCTTTTTTTTGCCCAGATGTGAGTTAAATGCGTCTTTTTTACGGCAGTCTCAGCAGCCCAACTACGAGCTTTTTGACTCAAAAAGATATGATCTGTGCCTCTTCCGTATGTGGTTGTAATTCAGATAGGTATCAAAATGTCCACAACCTGAGCATTTCATGTTTTATGTCGTATTTTATCCAACTTTATGTCATTGATGTGAGACATGCATCATAATTCTACACCAGAAAAAGCCAGACATGGTAAATCTGGACGGAAACATTGGCTGATCTTTATGGATCATTATGATTATGAACTTAGAAAAGATGTTTGTGCCACTGCAGCTCATCACGCCACAATCCCATCATTCTTAGCTCTGACTGCACATCAAAACAGACTTTTCTACAGAAACGGCAGTCAATACTTAACAAAAGACCATTGCTAGTAGTTGTGCTTTCTTCTTATTAGATCCCTGCGTTGTGTTCTTGTGACGATGTTGTCGACTCTCATTGCTGAATAAAGTTTAAATTTCTTTCAGTTTGGTTTTAGTTCAATTTATTACTTGCTTTTGTTATGAATTAGTTTGATGACACACTTAGACTCCATAAGTAGCTTGATTTGATCATGGATTTAAGTACAAATCAGTTTTTTCATTGATTTTTCTATTTTATTATAGCAATATATACCGTAATTTCTGGACTATAAGCCGCGACTTTTGTCTCACGCTGTCAACCATGCGGCTTATACAATAATGCGGCTTATTTATGCATTTTTTCTGACGGCCACCAGGGGCCCTGGAGCAGAAAAGGTAAGAGTGAGACAGGGGGAATATATGTGTCGAGGAAGACACAAGTTTAATGTAACTTAACACGTCTCAGTGCACAGGAGGAAGATGAAGACGGCTCTCAGTGACTTTTACCGGTATGTTTTTTTTTTAACCAGCCCTGTTAGTGCTGTGTTACCGTGTTGCTGCTGTGTTACTGCCACGTCACAGGCACTGTTTGGAAAGAAAAACTAAGGTATATTACTAAAACTTTGAAAACTCTTTCTGTACCTTCTGTATGTAGGCACATGCGGCTTATAGACAGATGCGGCTTATGTATGTACAAAATGGTTTTTCCTTTAAAAATGTGCTGGGTTGGGTGTGCTGTGGTGGCGCAGGGGTTAAGCACAACCCACATATGGAGGCCTCAGTCCTCGACGTGGCTGGCTGTCGCAGGTTCGATTCCCAGCCTGGCGACCTTTGCCGCATGTCTTCCCCCTCTCTCATTACCCACATTCCTGTCAATTAACTATCAAATAAAGGCCACTAGAGCCACAAAAATCTTAAAAAAAAAAAAAAAAAGAAAAAGTGCTGGGTTCGACTTATAATCAGGTGCGCTGTATAGTCCGGAAATTACGGTATGCTGTCTCTAATGTATAGGCCTGTCACGATACCACGTTTTGCTGGACAATAAATTGTCCCATGAGTTATTGCACAAACAATAATGTTGTAGTTTTCAGAGCATTTTCCAGTAATATAACGATAATGGCATAATAATGCAAGAACACGTTCTCAAAGATCAATAAGCTAAATGTTTAAAGAATATTTAACATTTGAACCAGAAGACATTTTAAATACCCAAAACAGAAAGAACAAATGAAAATGAATTATGAAGTCTCTGTAAACAAACTTGTCCTTTAAAAAAAAAGAAAAAAGACCAGTTTAGACCAAAGCACCAGAATCAAGAATTGCCAAGACTATGATTTTTGTGTACAATTACACTCTGTGCAGTTCGAAGTAAATGTAGAAAAACCTGCATGAGTTATTTGAGGCAGCTTGTAGTATGTGAGTAATACTCCATCCAAATGGGGATACCAGCAGTCTCCTCACCCAAAACAAGCGTTCATGTTGGTTTTCTTCCGCTGCTTGTGTTTTGGACCTGCAGACTTCTTTGTGTTTCATGTCCTTGGCGCACGTCGTCATTGTTGCTGCACACAGTTGAATTGAGTAAGAGTATGAAGAAAGAGTGTTTCTGTTAGCTTTGGCTCGTCTCTCTCCTATTTCTTCAAGTGTAAGCTACATTACACAGACTTCATTGTACAGTTCAGTGCACTCCCCCCCCTGCTGTGTGCTTATCTGCTTTCACCCTAAAAATACCACTCCTTTTATTTTTTTGAAAGCAAACTTCAGTGCGATCATGTTTTGATTGTTCCAGTTCTGAAATCTGGAAATGTAGTTTCGTTCTAGATCCTATCTGGCAAATTTCTAGTAATGCAGAAATAACCCGAGTGTATTTTTCTTTTATTAATTTCAGGTCCAGATGTTTTCAAACGCGCTAAATTATTTAGTAGTTTGCCAACAGCGAGGCTTTTTCTCCTTTTAGTGCGAGAACAACTTTAAAGTAGTTTTATTTATTTTTTTTAAGTGCCAGTTCCTGTTGCGCACATGCACAGTTGTTTTCACACTCACAAAGTCCGACAAGTGAGCAAACACGCATAATGGCTAATCCATTTTCTTATCTGTCAGATGGTGTTGTGCTGAGACGTTAGTTGTTGCTCTCTGGCTAAGGAGGTTCTGTCAACAAGCTGTCTGACTAAAATAGTGCAGCCGTCAACATTTCAGCATGAGAAACGATGGAGGAAAGTAAGAACATGAGGGTGGCCTCCTGGGCTTTGTGTTGTCAAACTGAAAGGTCAGCCCCGGAGAACGACACTTTTTTCTTTCTTTTTTTTTTAATAAGCGCCTCTCTAATCCTGCGACTGTCAGACTCATTTGGAGCGTAATTGAATTCCATCTGTTTAAATTTAAATAACTGCCTCTTGGATGTTAAAACAGAATAAGACAATATAGAGGTCTTTGGGTTTCTTTTATGAGGAGTGTGCATTAGAGGTTTGTGCAAGCATGCTCCCAAGCTTGGAAGTACAGATCTGAGATGAAAGGATTTTCTCTTCCCATTCTAATCCACACAGACAGCCAGGCCCTTGTGATTATTCCCGCCCCCTTCTCTGCACTCATCTCTTTGAATACTGGGCCTTTCTAATTCACCCTAAAAAGGGTTTCAAAAGGGGATTATTCTCCTGATAGAAATTAAAGGGAGAACACGTCCCTCCTTTGGGACCAATGTCAAACATTTATGAGATGATAGATTTATTTCACCACATACAAGAGAAATTAGAACAGCTGAACCTGTTTCCAGTTATTTGGGCTTTTAACAAGCGTAGTCTTTATTATACTTTAATGTAAATGTAATTATTATTTTACAGCAAAGGGATTCTAATTTACCATTTGTTTCTCTGTATTGTTTTTGTTTCCGAATATTCAAAAAAGGTAAACTTTTGGGTTGTTAGCAATCCACAATTTGAAATAAAAACCTGTTCTTCAGACTTGTACATTTAAGCTTGTAAAGTCAGATTAGGACGTTTCCACGCCACTACATCTCCAAAAGAGATGCATGGAAGAATCAGATGTTCCGCTTTGACAAATGATCGACCATTTGGAAACTCAAAAATCCTTCTGATTTCCGACCAGTGACTGCATCCTACCAATGCACTGACAACACTCCTCAGTGTGGAAGTTGTTACTTTGTGAAGAAGACTAAAGCTAGCAATTTTTTCAGCATCACTGAGGGGTCCAAAAATGAAGTTTGAGAAATCAAAACATGTAAAATGTAGGGATGCACGGATAAGAAAATTTGCTCCGATATCAGATATTGATACCGTTATGACCAATAACCGATTTTTACAGATATATCAGTACACTTTTAGCACATTGTAAAAGCGATGACACATCATACAATTACTTCTATGCTTTAGACAAGCATGTCATAATCTCGTGGTTCATCACCATGTTGCCTGCTTACTACAGGAAGGCTGGAAAAATGTTTTGAATGCCAACCTTGTAAAAATCTGAATTCTTCCCAAACCTTGTCAAGGGTTTTACACAACCGCTACACAACTAGTACATGTTGCTTTTGACAAAGGTCTGAATAGGCTCCTGGAATAGTGAAAAAGGAATACAAACAATGGAGTGCAGAGAAGAGGCTCATTTGACACAAAGACATTTCTCAGAATCATCTCCAGTGAAGAGATTAAATTCAGGAGCTTCCGTCGATAAGAGTTGACCCGGTGACCGCGGCACACTTTATCAGTCGTCCTTCCTTCTGCACGCTCCACTCATACTTAATAACACGATGCGGTCAATCTCCTGGTGTGTGCTGCGTGGGTCAAAGGGCATTCCTGGATAATGTCCAAATCAGATTTTTGGGACATTTTCTGGTGCTTTATACATTGGTCTATAAGGTTGAATCTGGATCATCTCCACGAAAAACAGACGCTAACTTGTGCATTGTCGTCTTAAACCAAAACATATCAGGCTGAAAATTACATTTTCAATTCTTAATTAATTACAGAGGAAAATGAATGTTTTATTCAGTGCTCATTCCTCCTTTCCAGCCCTATTTACCATGGATTTACTCATTTGGAAACGCATAACTCTCATGAGAGCGTCACACCGAAGCCGATTGTGTTAAAAATGCAGGGAAATGCGAATATTTGACAATGAGTTAAAGCGCCTTGTGGCACAGTGGCCCGGGCCGGGATCCAACAGCTTAACTCGTCATCGCTGCGCTGAAATCCTCGCGCCAATCCACTGCCCTGGAAGAGAGACGAAAATAAATACACTTTCTGTGCTAAGCACACAAACATGTGTCTTCCTCCACTCTGCTGCCAAGCTTCTCCAAACTTGATGACATGTAACTGTTTGACTTTGGCATCGAGGAGCGGGGTCACTGTTGACGTGACATTTTAAATTTATGGGGTTGGCGCGGGCATTTATGCCAGGTCAGACTTGGCCTGTGAAGGAATGAGAGTATTAAAATAACAGTCCAAAAGAAGTTATGATGAAGTGCTTGTCAGCAAAACAACCCAATTAAACCAGCTCTGTTACAGAAAACTCCGCCAGACAATAACTTTTGAGTACATTTTCAGTTTGGGAAATATACACTTAGAAAATGAGAGACAAAGAGTCTCTCGAAAGGCCCGAGTCCAGTATAAACTGGATGGGGAACTATATAAAGAATTTATGGACTAAATACTAAAAAATATTGAATTTGACACCTTGCCTGAGATTTTATTGCAACATCAGCAATTTATTCTGCCTCTTGCTCCCAGAAATCAAGAATTTTTTTCCCCCTTCCAGAGTGTTGATTCCCCTTTATTCCTCCTTCCAGTGAGTGTTTTACATTATTTAGCGGTACACAATTTTTAATAATTAAAGCTTTAATACCACAAGTAATAAATTTTGGTTGTCCTTTGCTCGAGCCGTTCTCAGAAACTGACTGGATGCCAGTGACTTTTCTACTCCCCTGTGCATTGAGGGTTTGATTTTTTCTCATGCTTCTTGCTTTCCTTAAACATGCATCAAAGTCACCCCTGCCACAGCAGAGAGTCCTCTTATGAATGCTGATATGCTCACCAGAGACCGCGCTGGTGTCCTTGAATACTGAAGCGTTGCATTATCTGTTGTGAGAACGAGTCCCCCGTTGAAACGTTGTTCGTCGCATCACGCTGTTTTTCTCACATCCTCTAGCCGGACCCATATGGTCAGCAGTCTTCAGCTCTTCTTTATTTAAAGCAGTTCTGGGCCAGGTTATGATGTGGGTAATACAGCTGGAAATAATTGACTGGAACCCAGGCACAGAGGGAAAACATTCAACAGTCCAGGTGGATGTCGGACTGGACGAGAATCGCCTTTTAAGTGCATGACGTTTAGAAAATAGATTTTCTGATCCATGAACTATGTGCAAGTGCAAAATGCACATTATCAGGGTTGTAAATGAACCTTAGTGCCAGTTGGCTCGGTTTCGCTGATAACCCTATATTTTCCGGCCCGACTACAATTTCAGCGACCTGGCAGCGTGTGTTGACATGCTCTCCAGATGGGTGCTTGCTACTTTTTCATCTAAATGTTACCTTTACCTGCAGGCTCTTTATACATTCTGTTCCTTTGTGTGCAGAGAAGTCTCCCCTTCAAAGCACGTACGGTTTATTTGCAAAGCTTTTGACTCCTTATTTGTCTGCAGTGAGCAACATCGTGGGAGTTTGATAAAGTGTGTTGACACAGTCAGCTGACATGCTGCTTTTGTCTCATTGCGCTGTACAACCAAACAGATTTAATGAGTGATGAATGAATAGCACGCTAAGAATTTGTTATTTCAGTCGATGGCAGTGATCCGTAACTACAGCGAATCTTTTTAGTCTGGAAGCTAAGAACATGAGGTGCACACCGGTTTGTTTTTACGCCGCTTCCACCCCAGCATTATTTTTAAATCTGTTTGTGTTTTGTTGATGTAGTTGCAGGAGTAACATGGGTGAAGTGAAAATGGAAATAAACTCCCCATTCGTAAGGGAGGATGGAGAGCTGTTAAGTGTTCGGCAATAAACTGAAGTCGCACATTCGATTAGGAGGGACTTCTATGTCCATCTGGAAAACTGAATTATATTTAACCACATCCATTTAGATTATGCATCCTGAAAGAATGAAACTTTGCTGCTGGCTCCATTTGTTGACGTTATATGCTGCAAGTTATTACTTTAGTTCAATATATAACTGTAGCTGGTCGGCGAAGAGGCCACTGGTCACGATAGACATTTATTACAGCTATAACGCTATGAGTTTGTTTTACTGGTGCGCTTTTATTGTTTATGTCCGGTCTATGCTGTATTTATAAGAATTTATATTTATTCCAGCCTTTCCTTTAATAATTTATTGTGTGTGAATTATTAACATCAAAGAAGGCAAACAAAATTCTCCTTGAAGCCTTGTGTAGCTTAAAAATTAATTCTTGCTTAACGGACCTGTGGCTAATAATAGAGTTTAGTGGTTGTCATAAAACAGATAACTCATTTCTAATATCGCAGAATTTACTGCGTACACAAATATCCGACATAAACCAGTCACATCATGTTAAAGGGCAGTTATCTATCTTTGTACCGGCAGGAACCCCGCCCCCCCTCCGGCTCTTCTTGCTGTCAATTTGACAGTCAGTCCTCAGGATAAATAAAGATGGAGGTATCATCTGTGTTTCATGGATAGCAGCTGCAGACAGGGAAGGAGGGTGAAGTGCGTGTGTGTGTGTGGGGGGACTACAATGACTGCCCTGACTGTTTATTTTTATCAGGGCATTAGCAGATTAGGCACTCAAACTAACAAGGTCATCAAAGTCTGACGGCTGAGAGCTGCAGACCTCTGCTGAGCGTCTGGCTAATGGGGGAGATTTGGTGTGATATAGTGGGTTTCACTTTACTCCTGCTCAACATCAACATCACCGCTTTCTGACTTTAATAGAGGTTTTAATGATCAAGAGCGGTTTTATTTATTTGAGCGTCTGCCTGGGAGTTCAGTTTCACGGTTCCTCTGGACTGGGCTGACATTTTAAGTCGCGGAAGTGTTTCACAAGTGCTTAAGGGTCACCAAGTGCTTTTGTTCTTGCAAGTTGGTTTAAACCACCTCAAGCAGCTTTTTGTTTTTGAGAGTTTCTGATTTGTTTTTGACTCCTAGCTCTTAAAGAATTTTATAGTTAGTGCAAATGTTTTAGTTTTTTTTAGTTTAGTTCTCAAATGTATACATGTCGGAACTTAAATATAAATAGGTTGAAATGCACGTTGCATTCATTGGAGATCAGGGTTTTTTTTTTTTTTTTTACAAGACTTGTATGTAAGAATAGACACATTTGTTTGTGGAACATTAACATGCATGATTTAAGTTAAAAAAAAAAAAAATCAAAGAATAACCACAATGTCTTACTGGGAAAGAAAATCCTTGCTAGAGTTTTTTTCAGATGACAGCTTCTGTTTACATCTTTTCCTTTGAGGTTTTGTTGTAAGACATATGTCATTCCCTCTTTATTACAGGTTATGTAGTATAACTTCTACTACTATTCAGAAACAAGGAATGATTTTTTTTAAAGTAGCTAAAGTATATAAATTTTAGTAGTTTTTGTTACAATGTTGTCATTCTACTAACATAGCACAAAGTTGCAATAGTGCAATAACTTCTTGGTAATAAGGTTGGCCTGGTACTTTTCCAACAGTGTTCAGGTGGACAATATATGCCCTCCCTTTATGATGTGAATCATTGCATTGGCTGTAACCAATGCAAGGGTTCCTCATGAGCACAAATGGGTGGTAAGGTATGTGTACAAATCTGCAACATCTGTGCCATAAGAGAGGTTCTTGTCAGCTACAAGATTTTGAATAGTGAACCTCCAGTATTCACAAGTGGTTTTGGACATCTGCTGCTCACAAATATCTCAGATTCACAAAAACTTTAGACATCCTCTAAAACACTAATAACTGTGTTTAATTCTTAAAACAGTAAATCAATTTGAAATAAGTTTGAAAAGCTACTAAATAGATTCATAAACACTAAAACAAAGGATATTAGATCTATAATTTCAGTACGTTTTAGTTTTATAAATGCACGATAGTTCTAGTTTTAGTTTTTCCTCTTTAATTACTGTTTTTATTTATTTCAGTTAACAATAATGTTTTCTCAATTTAAATTACAGTTTGAATATTTAAGCTATTAAAAACGTGCAGATAGGCAGATTTCCAGCAAACACTTTGTAGTCACGTTTGACAGAAAAATCTGTGAATATTGGGTTGCTAATGGACAGGGGACAATTGTAGAGTACAGCCCCTTTAAGGTCAAAGTTGAGAGACAAATTTGTGAACTTAGTAGATTTTATTTTTTATCTACCTCCTGTTTCTAATTGCACAAAGGTTGACTGAAAGGTTGTACATAAGTTGTGGAGAGTGTGATGAGGTGTAGGACCTAAACACATGCAGGAGAAAGACATAATCACAGAAGTGAAACAAAGCTAAGCATAAAAAGTTTCATCAATGTAACATCATATATTATTTGATTAATGATCATCTCAATTATGTTTTGCTCACTTTATTTTGAAAACCCAGTTCTAGCTTCACCATGAAAATCAATAGATGGATTGCGTGCTAGCCTACTCTCCCCCTGCTGTATTATTAATCTGCCTTTTCGGGTGTTTCGTCCTTTCACCAGCATCTGTGTTCAAGTGTCATGTGGTATGAGCTGCAGCAGTCGTCGTCTCCAGGTGCATTAAGGCGTAAAGGTCTATAGGATTTTTTGCGGCTTTAGCACAGGAACTACTGGCACTAGGTAATAGTACACATCACCACCCATTAAGGTAGACATGGTTCAATGAGACAGCCTGCAGTTGGGGTCAATGTGAGTAGCAAGGCCGGGGTAGAAAGGCAGATAGAGGGGCAGAGCATGGAGTGCAGCTCAAGGGCCATTCGTAGAACAAAGCTGAGTACACTCCTCCATATGTACAGATATACATCTCTCCTCCTACGGCCATAGCCTTAACCTCCGCTCATTTATCATCCGAGGCTCCGTCTGAACTGCTTAAACCTTGACTGCATCTCAGAAGGATAAGCCAGTGATCTTTCGAAGCTTTTCAAAGGGTTATCTAAAGGTGTCTCCTTGTTGTGTAGCTATATTTTTAATTTTTATTTTCTGATGATGATTTCTTAAAGTAATACCCCCGTGTCTTAAAGTGTGCCGTTAGTTTGCGACCTAAATAGGCCTTGTTTTTGTTGGTGTTAGCCACTGAACAATGGGCAGTAATTTGGCATAAATCTCATCTGAGAAAAACGTGTTTATTGATGCGCGACTCAGGATTGTTTTTCTAATGTTTGGAGAAGGCACCACCCACAGCCGAGTGTTAACACAAGGGAAACAGATTAACAGAACATCTATAAATAGTTTGAGGTTGGGAACTCTGGGGAAATCTCACCGCCTGAATAACAACTTGTTTTCTTTGTATTCTATGTAGGACTTGTAAAAATGTCCTTTGTTGCCTCACTGATAAGATTTCAGGATAGCATGTCTAGGTTCAAGTGTTGTTACTCTGCTTGATTTTTAAACTGCCTTTGGCTTTTAAAAACGAAGCAACTTGAAAGATAAAACCGTCTTTTTGCTCACGGCTGCATTATGGGAAAAAATAAACCGTGTGGGTCCTTTTCTTCCTGGCCGTATTTTTTTCTCTTTTTTACAAATCCTTTACACTTGTAAGAGGACTGAATCATCGGTATTTGGGTGGGAATTTAGGCGGCTGAGCGGTTGATGACAGCCTTTCAGTTTGCAGTCAGGTTTCCCTTTTACCAAGAGATAAGATTTATGACTATGGAGTGGGCTGGAGAAAGAGAAATCCTCGTGGGCTCAGCTTAGCTTATCTGGATTTCTGCTCCCAGCACAGCTTCTCTCCCTGTCAGAGGCAAGTGGGTGACCTTGACGAGGATGGGGCGTAACATTGTAATAGATACTGTTGTTGTCAACTGACCTGTAGTCGGGATGAGGAATGTGAGAAGTGGATAGAATCCCAAATCCACGTTTAGACAGTATAGGGTTGAACTAGCGGAGAATGCAGTGTGGCTGCGCCAACTGCTTCAATAATTGATAGTGAGGGATAGTGGTGGCTGATTTTCTTTTGGGAATTCTTTAACCATGTGGTTTGAGTTTATTTTATAGAGACAATGCTATTAAATAATGCAGCATAAAATGTAGTGTATAAAGTACTGTCTGCTCTCATGCTGCTAGCTTTTCAAATCATTTTACCAGCAAAATGAAATGAGATCTCTTAACGAGTCAAAAATATTAAAGATTAAGCTGAACTATACTATGTATGAGTTCTGCAGTGATGCCATTTTTATCTGTTTTGTAAAAAACTTTGACTTGCCAACACTTCTAACTAATTCTAAATTTTCTTTAAATCTATTGCATAAAGAGATTATCAAGAATTATTTTTGAGTAGTTATTAATGTTCGAAGCAGAGGCTCGTACACCCGTATGTTAAAAGAGAGCACTCAGTGTGAAATATGCTTTTACTATTTTAAAATGACCACAAAATGACTTAAAGTTTACAGTTTAATCTGCGTTTGGTGCCTCATGTGTGCAGTTTGTGTGATTTGCACAGCTAGCGATACAAAAACACCTTTGTGTGTTTACCATAAATAGGAGAGGTTTACAGCTCAAAAGGAGGATAAAATAGAGGAACTTTGTAATGCTCAAGTTGGCCTTCCTGTTATCTCCTGAACATTGCGCGTTCCACATGGTCTAAATAAAGTGCAGATGTGTCTAGATTTTCTCGAAAATACAGTTTCCTATCAAACAGCTTCTTATACCTCTGTGTTTTTTCATCTTTTCAGCCCTTTCCCTTCTATTACAATGTCCACAGGGGTTTTTGTATTAATGCTTATAATAATGCATCCAGTGATTGGATTTTTGAGTGTCCCTTCAACCGATAACTGACAATCCAAATAAGAATCGTCTGATTCACCCAGCAGCTGATTTCTTGCTGTATCACTACCTCAAATATGGCTATGGCTGATTTGGTTGCTTTCAACCAAATCATGACTCAATAGGAGTAGGGTACTTCAATTAGCATGCATAATAGTTTTGATGGTTCTTGACACTTACCTTGTCTGGACTTGAATTTGATTAATAATTTAAAAAAATCACCTTAGCCTTTAAGCTCCTCTGGTTTTTGGATTCCTGTCTAAACAATATCATCAGTAAAACCACACGCTATGCCTCACATTTCACATATTTTGACTGCCATCAATGAAGAGGGATGTCCAGATTGCTTTTCTTCTCTGCACAGTACTTCCACTGCTCATGATAGCAAACAGCCCACCCTTGTACACTTTCCACCCAACCCCCACAGGGTGTGCTAACAAACAATACCGGGCCCAGTCTCAGCCAGCTGAGGCAGAAAAAAAGAGGAAGGAATTAGGTTGACAAGGTCAGACTGAACCAAGACAAGAGGAAAGTGTACCACTCCACCTGCTGAATGTTAGCCAGTCAACCAACCTCTCATGTAGCTAATTATCCCAGATAGGACACGAATCAGTGCCAAAGTTTTGTGTAAGTAGCTAAGCCAACCTTACTAATTGTTATAATTGTTTTTCACCTTTTGGTTGGCGTCCAGAGCATAGCTTGAGAATGTTACAAGAAAGCAAATTGATTAGTTCAAGCTAGCTCAAACTTATTTTGTATTGGTCGTACAGATGAATTTGATTTGATAAATTTTTTGTTCGCAGTTTACTTTGTTGCCTTATCTTTATGGTAATCTAATGTTTCCACCTTACTGCAGGTTTCCTTCAGGATTTCTTTTCAAACTGTAATGGTGGGCTGTGGGGGGATGGGTGACACGACACTGCTGATTAAACACCATAACCAGGGAGGCTCCTAAATGTGTCCAAAACATTATGCATGAAGGTCAAGCAATATTAAGCAACTACTGCAGTATCATTCATATGAAACATAGGTTAAGATTAGGGTCGTTTTCACAGGCTTCAGCTAAAAATGCATTCAATATAAGCTTCTTTTGGTACCTTCCTTTTGCCTTTTCGCTCCCTCTACTGCGAGCTGTCATCTCTAGTTTTTCTTCACTCCTGAAAGCAGCGCAGCGGTGTTGGTTTAGTGATATTTAAATTAATTTCAGATTCTGATTATGGTTAGTATAAGTGCACAAATATACTAATTATATACTATATATTTATTTCATATGCTTTGCATTGTTTTAACATATACAGTATATTCCGGACTATAGTCGCACCAGAGTATAAGTCGCATTTTTGAGGGAAATTTATTTGATAAAATCCAACACCAAGAACAGACATGTCATCTTGAAAGGCAATAAAAATAGAATAGAGGCAACAACAGGCT
>CAEFZY010061990.1:0-49114 GCA_903066815.1 Brachyrhaphis roseni
TGTGTTCAGCTACACATGTTCTATCATTTGAGATAAATACATATTTTAAAAAGAACAAATGGTCTATTATTTGAATTTTATGTATAATTGCAAATTATAAAAAATAAAATAAAAATAAAAACGACTCGAAATGACTTGAAATTAAAGGTTCCTGACTTGAGACTTGACTCGGACTTGAGGACAGAGACTTGAGACTTACTTGAGACTTGCAACACAGTGACTTGGTCACACCTCTGCTAATTACCATAGATTTCTGTTTTAACCATTTTCTCTGGTCCAGCTATGAGTTTGGATCGCAATAACCAAAAGGAAGCTATTGAGGTGTGCAGAGTTTAAACAACAGCCTACCTTCAGGGTTTGTAGCTCTGCAGATAGATGAACTAAGTGGTCGTTGTTCTGCAGGTCGAGGATTGGATAAGAGCCCAGCGACTTCACCTGAGAGAGACCTTCATCCAGAGAAGAGGCAGTTTGCAAAGCTCGACCCTAAGGAGAGAAACAAGAGAAACCTCTTCTTAATTCTGTCCTGGTGTCTTCATTTGACATAGGCAGCAGCAGCAATGTGAGACACTTCAAAACAACTGTTTTCTCGCTCAGAGACTGTTTCTCACCTCATTAGTGAAGAGAACGTAGATGGAGAGGAAAAACAGACCAACGCCAACGACGGTTCCTCCTGCCGTTTCACTCAGACGCTCCAGAAATCCAGGATTTGATTTAACAGATACGCGCCTGTGTTGGTCGGGCTCTGGTCCTGAAAACTAAAACAAAAAAGTATAAAAAGACACAGCTGAAAGTTTAACAAAACTATAAGACATAAACATATGAAGTAAAAACTGAATTTGGCAGAAGTAAATATTTATGAAACACAGAATTAATTGTGAAAATGATTTAAGAATGTCATTTTTTTAGTATTTCTGTTACTTGATTACTTTATAGCACCATCAACTCTATTATGGACAATTAGAAACTCACACGTCAACCAATCGAACCCTAGAGTCTATTTAGTCAAGTCAAGTTTATTTGTATAACACATTTTAACAAGGCAAAGTGCTTTACAGTCATCAATTATAAAACTAAGCAATAAAACATTACTTTTTTAATCAAATGTCATCAAAATAATCAACAAAAGACACATCAAATATGTTGATCAATGTTTCACTTACTACTAATCAAAGGCAACTCTAAACAGGTGGGTTTTAAGCCTTAATTTAACGAATTATCTCCGTGTTTCAGCAGTTTTGCAGTTTTCTAGAAGTTTGTTACAAATTTGAGGTGTATTGAAGCTGAATGCTTCTTTGCACTATGGAATGTTTTATATGTTAAAGCATCAATATAATTAGATACAGCTGCTACGCTTTTATCTAATATATAACAGGGTGTTTTTTTTTAAATTATCACACATTATCTAAATATTGGTATGTGTATATTTTTTTTCCCAACATTATCTTTATTGGTTTTTCAACAATGTTTCCAATAATATGCAGGACATAAGTGTGCTCTCACATCAAAGGAAAAGTCCAGGGTAGTTAAATTATTGTCCAACATTCAACTTGTCTTTCCTTGCAAACCAGGTCTTATTTTATAGCAGCACTTATTACATATAGAGTATATGATAAAAGAAAAACAATGCCCTCAACCCCAGAGAAAAAACATTTGCAACAATAACGGTTTCTCTGTTTTCCAGGAATTAGCCCAAATTATTTTAGTATTGTACGTGGTTCAGAAAATACAAATTCGAATGTATAATTCAAAGTAAAGTAGTCAAGTATACAATTAAAGAAGATTATCTTAGGACACTGCAGGGGACCAACTATAACTCACCCTCGACACCCCTCATATCCATGTTTTCTATATATTCCATATAAGGACCCCAAATATTTTGAAATAGCAACCGTTTCTCTTTTATAATGAAAGTAATCTTTTCCATTGGTAAGGTTGTGGATATTTCATTAATCCAGTTAATGAATTTTGGTTTACTGGTACTCTTCAATGAAACTACAATGCCTCTTATTGCAAGTAGCATAAATCCATGGCAGTAATAATCTTACTGGACATGTCTGTCAGGATATAAACCTAGAATGAACAATTTGGGGTCAAAAACTAGTTTTATACCTAGTATAGTTTCTAGAGCTTGTTTAATCTCCCTCCAGAATTGTGTAATTTTCTTGCATTTCCAGATTCAATGGAAGAATGTTCCTTTCTCTTCTCCACATCTAATACACAGGTCTGGGATGGCACCGTTGTACTTATTAAGCTTTACTGGCGTAACATATGTTCTCATTAGCCAATTATATTGCAATACTTTGGTGTTTGTGCTTCAGCACACGCCTTCTCCCAGTCCTAGTACGTGTATATTTTAAAACAAAGGCACCAAATGAAGTTAAAGGGATTCACAAATTCAGTCAAATTAAGAGGGTCGGTTACAACCTTGATATTATACAGACAATTTGGAGTTGATAGAAGAAGTAAGTGAAAGTATCAGACTGTGTCTAAATTTGGTGTTTGGGCGTCAATAGCTGACACACCTTCATTACTTACATGTAATGTCTCCGTTTTTTCATAACATTTACCTTAATATTCTACCACAGTTCTACCATGGCACTAGCACACACAGAGTTAGAACTATGCTAACTGTGAGATCAATGATAAAAGATAACTTCGAGTTAAATGCTTAACTCAAGGGACAGGAAGCATAACTGCTAAAACTGCATAAAGTAGTCTGTACCTTGTTAAAAGAGCAAAAATAAAAAATACTCTATGAAGCGAAACTAAAGTCGTGCAAATGATATCACTCACTGTCTGCTCTGAAGACATTTCTTTGATTTCGTCAACTCTGCAGGCAGGAATCAAAAAGATGTTAGCAAACTGAAGTACAGGCAAATGAACAGCTCGCCTGTCAGGGTTCGCTTACACATTGGCACGGAATGTCCCGCCTTCAACCCAGGAAAAGCGGAGTCACATAGAAATGTTTATGCTCAGCTCCCGCCCAGGCGTGCGGACAGTTTAGTAAAAACCGCGAGCGTAACTGCACAGATGGCGCGACGTCGAGAATCATGGGTAATGTAGTCTTCGTTTCACGTTTCGAAAAAAAAACTGTCAACTAGCCAGTTTACAGTTAAATATAAAGATAAGTAGAACATTTTAAATTAATTTGACATGTTTGATTAAAAAGATGGTAGAATACCAATTAGTATATCAACAAGAGAGTTGTGTTGTCGTTGCGGGACCTAAATAGGACCCCTCTCAACCCCCACGAACTGACCTGTTGTCACGGTTGCTTAGAGACGGACACTGCGCAGCCGCAGTGAGCTGCTATCAACCCGGGTCTTTTTAAAATGTCCACCTGATACTACACCGTCCTTAGAAGCAAAACCTCTGGCAAAAATACAGACTTGAGCGGGAAGACACACATTACAGACTAAACAGTTACAGTGACGTTTAATAGGGGCATTAAAAAGAATGGTTCGGCGATATTCAGGGCCACAGTGGCTTGTTAGATATCAGACAGAATAGACAGGAGAGGAACCGCAGACCAGTCAGAACCTAAAGAACCAGACATCAGTCTCTTCATTCCTCAGTCATTTCCGGAGACCGAAAAATAATATAAATGGTAATTTAAAAGAACAAATCATACAAATATATTAATAAATTAATTAATAAATATTGTTAAGAGATACCGTTTATTTTTTACAACATTAAAAACGTTTGTTAGGATTTTGTAGGAGAAACATTGATATCTTTTATAAATAGTGTTTTGTGGTCAATATTATTTCACCATTTTATTAATGTGGGTTACCAGTTTGGATCAGGCTTCCTATCAAGCTATAAGATTGATAGAAAACATGCTAACAAAATGCCTCAGACCTGCAGCCTGTTCTAGACACAGGCTAACAGTTAAATGTTTTTCGTTTCACTCTTTTTTAATTGCCCTGTAGGCAGCGATTTATTCACATATATGTGCATTTATTATTATTGATACTTTAATTAAAGATGAGTTAATTATCTCATCTTTAATGAAAGATGCCCTCCTCCCCCACATCATTGGGGGAAGAAAGGGGGCTGCCGATGACATGTTTGCATACGCCTCAGAAAGTATGTAGTTACGCCCCTGGTACCAACTGATAAGCATTTTACTGAAAACATTAAGTTTTAAAATCTATGAGAATACTAAATAACATATTTCAATACACTGAAACTATTCAAATGTATCATGAATTGTTTCATTCACTTATAGCACTAATTAGATTTAATACCCTAATCTGCAGCGTGTGAGTGTGAAACGTGACCTCTTAGGTTCAGTCTTATTCACTCATACACACAGACACACAGTATGCATATATGTGCCCATCATAAGAGGATTATTGCAAAGCAATTACTCTCACAGACCGCCGTGTCACCTGTTTCTCTGCACAGACATTATAAACTGCAGCTGGGATTGAATCAGAGACAAAATCAGGATGCAGGAGTATGATGTGATAGTGCTTGGAACTGGAATTAAGGTAAGAAAAGACATTATGTTTTTTTCTCATAAAATAATCAGCCTGCAGTATGGGGGAATGAAAATTTTTCTGTCAGAAACTTACAGTCTTGATTCATGAGAACTTCAGTAATTTCCAGATATGGTGATTAAAAAACTTCAAAAGTTCAGGCAAAGCAATATTATCTGTTAAAAATGGCCTTTGCAGGATTATTTTATGAAAACAGAAGCACCACAATGACTTCCAGTCCTGGAAAGAGTGCTATCTGTAGAGTTGTTTATTTTCTCTATGACAGCAATCACTTCAAGTTCAAATCAAAACTGAGTTGTAGATATTTGCATCCAACACCTTAAAACACACTGAATGACTTGTTGCCTTAACTTCAACTTCTACCAGTAGAATTAAAAGTTAATGTGTTTCTAGAAATGCTTGGACATTTTTCAGTTTCCTGAACTGTCATCCTGCTGAGCTCCTTCTGGCTATCGCAGGGGATTTATTGAGTGACATCATGGCATTAAAGCTGATCTGCCTTTACACAAACTGATAACTGCTGATTCCAACAGCATTTGACCCACTTCCCCTTCTGTCCCCTCTTCCTTCTTTCAGGAATGTGTCCTATCTGGCCTAATGTCTCTGAGTGGGAAAAAGGTCCTTCACATCGACAAGAACTCTTACCATGGAGGAGAAAGTGCTTCCATTTCTCCCCTTGAGGAGGTCTGTTCAATCCAAAACACTCCAAGGCTTTAAAAAGTTATGATTATAAAAATGTAATAAATAAATAAATAAATAAAAATTGTGGCATTTTAGAGTTCAGGTTTCTTCTACATTGTAAAACATTTGAACCACATTTAGTTGTGTTTACTATCTTCTACTCTTTAAGTCAAATAAATTTTGCCCGTTTTAAATTTTGATCCTAAATGTGTGTTTGTGAAGTTAATTATGTTAACTTTTTATTAATTTTGTAAAACCTCAAAAAGTTGAATAAACTAGAGTTTTTAGGTTAGCGCTTAAAAAACTGCAAGAAGAAAATGAAAAGAGTGGGAACTGTTTCCCAGAATGCTTAGCGGCTTGTTTTTGTATCCTGAGACTGAAGTGCGTTACATTGATCTGACTCTTGTGTTTTATTAAGACAAATGTTTATTTTAATGCAAAGCTTGGGGATAATGTTTTGTTCACACTAAATGTTTTTTGAGTAAAAATAATTTTGATGTTTTATAAAATTTATGATCAGATAAAAAAATTTGTTCATGCAATTTGAAACAAGAATTTATTCTAAAGTAAAATAAATAGTTATTATAACTTGATATTATGAGTGAAAATAATAGAGAAATGTGGCTCTTTAACTATGCAAGGGCAGTTTTTTTTTTACATTTGAATCACTTTAGCTCCTTCTCACCAGAACCTCCGAAGTAAACTTGACTGTCCACAGATTTAGTGAGAGCAACTCCTCATCCCACGCTGATTTTGTTCTGGAATAAATATGCTGATAAGATCTCAAAAGACCAGAAAATAGTGTTGTTTGAATGTTGGTCTGTAGCTGTTTGAGTTTCTTTTTGATGAGAATCTGATTTAAGAAATTCAACAAACTCAGTTAACCATGAGTAGTTAACTTTAATTATTAAATAATGAGTAAACCGTTGTGAACTTACTTTTTTATTTATTAAAACAATTACGAACTTACTTTTTTATTTATTAAAACAATTACATGTTAGAGACAATATTTCTCCAGGAATTACAACAGAATCTATTTTCCTTATTGATTAGCGTGACACGGCTTCCACATCTGCTTTTGATTGGTTGATCATCGCCTCATCAAACTCCTTCCCTGGAAGGCAACCGAGAAACTCTTTGCGCCTCAGACTGAGTCGAAGAAAGAACCAGAACCAGCAAAAAGTGATGGAGATAGTGCATGACCTTTGATCCTATCAGCTGAATGAGTTAAAAACTGCACTTCGGAGCGCAGTAAGATGCTCAATTCTTTATTTAGTGCTGGTTCTGGTGCTGCTCCTGGCCCCAAAACATTTTGGAAATTATTAAGCCCTTATTTATTTCTAGATTATTTTACATATTATTAATCAAAATTAGGCCATAAACCTCTTTCCTAAAACTGATGAAACTTTAAAAAAAGTATTATTTTATATTAGTTTATGAGATCTACATTGCTTACCAAACCAACACTGTTTTAAAACTAGCATGTCATGTACATCTGTTAGCTGGCTACTTGAGCAGATAATCCAACTAACTAACCAACTCAGTTGTATTAATCCACAAAGACCAAAATTGCAGTGGATTTCTGAAAAAGCGCTTGAAAATCCAAGTATTCACAATATATTTTTGCTTAGTTTGAAGCGCAAAAATAATAATAAAAAAAAATAACAATTAACAAATGTTAAAAATACTGGTATAAATTTAATACTTAAAACATTATAATATTTTAGTAGCAGTGGGAATAATTGTTGCGTTTTGGTTTTTCACAATATTTTTGTATAACATCTCCATTCTGAGAGTTTTTTTGTGACGGTTTTGTCATGCCACCATGAATCCACACCTGCCCTGGCCTGGCAGACTTTCTTCTTTATCATTACACTTTGTTGCTGGTATTAAACGCTCATTTTGTTCGCAGCTGTACAGGCGGTTTAAGGTTCCAGGCCCTCCTAAATCGATCCGACGAGGGAAAGACTGGAATGTGGATCTCGTCCCCAAGTTTTTTCTTGCCACTGGTGAGTTTTGTGTAGCTCATCTTATTAGTTTTAGGTTTATCTTACAATCAGCTGATGTGTGTTTGCTTCAGGCCAGCTGGTAAAGATATTGGTGCACACTGAGGTGACTCGCTATCTGGACTTCAAAGTTGTTGAAGGGAGTTATGTGTTCAAAGCAGGCAAAGTGCACAAAGTCCCTGCCACAGAGGAGGATGCACAGAACTCAGGTGACATAGATTAGCATTTTTAGTCTACTTCTACAGGCAGAAATGTATTTCATGATTTTACAATATTTTCAGATCTGATGGGCATGTTTGACAAGAGGAGGTTCAAGAAGCTGCTGCACTTTGTCCTGAACTTTGACACGAGAAACCCTCGCACTCACCAGGACGTGGATCCTGAAAAAACGACCACGCGAGAGCTGTTCAGCCGCTTTGACCTGGGACAGGACGTCATAGAGGTCACAGGTCACGCCATAGCCTTACACTCCAGCGAGAGGTAAGTCAAGGTCTGAATCAGTGATGCCAGATGTTTCAAATGCCTCAGTCTGCCTCCATGTGGTTTCCTGCTCTGCAGCTACCTGGATCAGCCCTGTTTGGAAACCATCAACCGGATCAGGCAGTACTGTGAGTCTTTGTCCCGCCACAACAGCAGTCCGTACCTGTACCCGCTGTACGGCCTCGGCGAGCTACCGCAGGGATACGCCAGGTGAGATGCAGACAGTTTCTATTTGTTTTATCTAAATTAAAATAACTGAAAATTATCCCTGAGCGACTTTTGAAAAACATTTCAGTTTCATTTCCGTCATGCAGAACTGACAGCCTTTCTTGAACATTCACAAATTCACAAGAAGGAGCTAAAAGGCAAAGGCAAACTCTAACTGGACTAATGAAAGCAAAACAAAATTTGAAAAAAGAACAAAGTTTGATCAAACGAAATATCACAACATTTCAGAAATAAATCACTGCCTGTCTGCACAGTGCAGTTGTTCACACTGTTGCCTCAAACGAGTAAGTCATTTGTTTGAATCTCACTGTGTCTCAACGTTAAGGTGGTCATTATTTCTTTTGTTACTTTGAGCTTTCCTAAATCAGTTTTCTGGAACGTGGTATTTTCTGAAATTCTTGATTAAGATTTTAGTGTTGAATTTTCTGCTTCTGCAGGAAAAAAAGAAGCTTAAAACAAGTCAAATGTTTTTATTGTAGATTTATTTCTATTGAAACTTTCTCCAGATGTTTGTATCAAACTCAAGTCAACATGTAAGAAATCAAAACAAAGTAAGTCAGAAGTTAAACGTGTAATTGTCATGAACTGTGCAGTGACAGAGACATTGAGACACAGGTGGCATTAAATACCCAGTGGGGTAATCAAGGAAACAAGACACACCTGGGAATAATCAAGGAGAGACGGGACAACATGGAGACTCAGAAGCTCAAAAATAAACACAGAGAAACACAGATCCTGACAGTAATAAAGTTGAATGATGCAAAAAAAAAAAAAAAGTACTAGGGAAACTTACTAAAATGTATTTAGTACTTCATAGAAAAGTCTTTGTTGGTAATGAAGATTTATCCTATGTGAAGAAACTAGTATCAAGCATTGATCAGGTATTGAATTTGCTCAGCTTTCTGTTTGGGATCCTTGTGTTGCTGAGAAACATAGTTAATTCTTCAAACTCTAATCTGCATTTCTCCACCAACTTTCCCCTTTATTGAAAGGAGTCTGTCTGTACTATATTCTGAAAAAGGAGCCCTATACCATGATGCTCCCACCTCCAAACGTTCCTGTTGGCATGGTGTTACTGGGACTAAGTGCAGCACCATTTAATCTCCAAACATTGTTTTGCAGCATCATAGAGTTCAGTTTTGTTCTCATCTGAACAGACCATATTCTCCTAGTATTTTATTGTTCAAGTCTCAGCAGCAAACCCTAAACCAGCTTCAACAAGATTTTCTTCATCGGTTGATGTCATTACTTTTTATTTTCACAAAAAAAATATTTATACTCATTTCAGATCTTTCTGAATTTCTCCATGGCTAATCTGTGACTCTGACAACTCTTCAGGTTATTCTTTAGTTCCTCTGATCTTATGAGGTGGATTTAGCTGCAGCTAATTTAATTTAGTTCGCACATCCATTGGGGCTCATTTGAAGATCCAGTAGTTTAATAACAAGCCTGTTGTAACAAGTAACAAGCCAATGCTGTCATTAAATTTTTCAGTATTAAAGTGTGAAAGTCTCTAAAGAGCCCTTTGCTTTTACCTGTTATGGGATACTTCCTGTGTAGCATCTCGGTAAACATTTTATTGGCCAAAACCAAGGACTACCCCATTGATATTAGTTTGAAATGATGCATCATTAAATTGTGCTTTAAGTACTTTGGCACTTTTTTTAAAATCTTGTGTTTAATACTTATTCTTTGTTCCATTTCACTTTATTACACATAACTTAATTTATGGACTGATATGTAATGGTTTTGTTGTGTGTGTGGATTTCTTAGGTTGTTATAGGTTGAATTTCTGCTGCAGGATGTTATATTCCGCCTGACATGTATTTGCTGGATTAAAGTGACTTTTAATTTTTTCTGTCTTTGTGTGTTTCTCAGACTGAGTGCAGAGTATGGAGGAACCTTCCTGCTGAACAAACCAGTGGATGAAATTGTCATGGACAACGGCAAAGTGAAAGCTGTCAAATCGGATGGGAAGGTGGAGCAGACGTTGGACTGTGGGGGAAACTTCAGTTTAAATGTTCAGCAAACTAAAGGATATAAGCTTTTCTTTTTGTTTATCACAGGTTTTCCACTGTAAGCAGTTAATCTGTGATCCCAGCTACGTTCCTAACCGGGTCAGGAAAATGGGACGTGTCATAAGGGTTATCTGCTTATTAAATCATCCGGTTAAAAACACCCATGAGGCCAGCTCCTGTCAGATCATCATCCCACAGGCAGAGCTCAACAGAAAGTCAGGTAAAAAACGATAACATTTCTCATCCATACTGACTGTGAGCTTCCAGACGTTTCCTGATAAACTCTCACCACTCTGAATGAATGTTTCTGTTTCGTCCTCGCAGACGTTTACATATGTGTAGTGTCCTACAGTCACAGCTTGGCCTCGGACGGGATGTACATCGCCACGGTGAGCACGACTGTAGAGACCAACAATCCAGAGAAAGAAGTGGAGCCGGCCCTGGAGCTCCTGGAACCCATCATGCAGAAGTTAGTGACGAGTCTTTCTGTGCTCGGGTCTGTTTTAGTACATTATTGTAATGTTTTTTGCATGACTTTAATAATTCTAGATTTGTCTCCGTCACCAACGTGCTGGTTCCAAATGAGGACGGAAGAAAGAGTCAGGTAAAGAGAGGAGCCACCAGAGGCAGTCTCAATTTTACATACATCAGTCATCAGCATGAATGTCTAATTCATTTTAGGCTCTCAGTAACTTATATTATGTCCTGAACAACAAACAACTGAAATTATTTATGACGTTGGAATTCTTTGTATAATCGATTTCCAGCATCGTTGAGGTCAGGGTCATTCTACAAACTTAGTGTTAGCCTGATGTATCCACTGATGTGTGACTGGGATCGTTGTCCTGCTGGGACTCGACTGAGTCCAACCAGCAACCATCAAACTGCTGATTTCAGGTCAAGTTGAAGAACCAAGACATAGCCCAAAATATTGTATGTATTTGTTATATATTTCAACCTTTTTCATTATTTCACCTAATTTCTTTAAATGTAACAGTAAGCATGAGAGCAAAACAAAAAAGACCCTCAGCATAATGTCACCACCACCGTGCTGGACAGATGGTCACCATTCAAACATACCTTGATTGTGGCCAAATAGTTCAGACCTGGTCTAACTGACCATAAAGCTTTTCCTAGAAATATCTTGTCTATGTGGGCAGCTGCACATTTCAATCATCCTTCATTGTGTGGATTTTGGTTCAGGTTCTCATGCATTGGTTGGCACAAGTCCCTTAACTACAGACAATTCAAGCAACTTCCTGTTTATGATAAACTTGATAGGCTCCGTTTGAAGGTAGCAGCTCACAGGGTTAAAACTAGAGCAGAATTGAGGGTTGCAGCAGATTAATAGTCCCAGTTGTACATCAAATGGGCAGTATTATGCAAAATTGACTTTTTTGAGCTTTATGTTAAAGCTCAATAAATGTTATTCCCTCATCTAAAACATACCTGAAGTGAAGGCTTTATTTTTTATGCTTGTTTGAGAAATCCTTTCATCTCCAAGGCAACCATTCAGTGGTGCAAAAACTCCTCCTCCCCAGAGCTGCGCCTGATTCTGGCTCACAGAGCAGCCCTCCCTCTCAGCTACTTCAGACTAGCCAGCAGCAATTAGCAAACACCTGGTGGAACTGTGCATCTGCTGATATCATTATACTGCTACTGCTCAGTGATAAAAACATTACAAAAGGGTTAATAGAGGAGCAATGTTGTGATGACTTCCTGAAGGCAGAGTTTCAGGAGTTTTTAAAGAGACAGGGGCCCAATTTCTTTTTAGTTATATTTGATGTATATAGCATTTTTATAACAATTAAAGGTAACATAGTTACTTGATTATGCTAGAAGATGGAACCATGTGCCTGTAAAACATATAACACTGACTCTTTAAAACTGATGGATTCGGCACTAACATTCACATGGACTCTAACCTTTATCCTATTGAATATGTACATACAGTCTGTCTTTGAAAGCCAAGTTCATACCAGAAATTAAATTAACTTCTGGTAAAGTGAGTGGTCAAAGGTTAATCCAAAACCTGATTCATAGATACAAAAGTTTGTGGTTTCTACGCAACATTTAACCAAATATTTGTGGGGATCTATTTATATATTTCAGCCTGTATGTATATTTATTCCGTAAAAAGAATGTCTGAAAAAAAAACAAAAAAACATTAAAGGCCCAAATTTATTCAAAGATTCATGCTAATGGATGTATGTAAACTTCTGCTCTGAACTCTACAAAAAAATATTTTTTTACAACTGAAGAGCATCTGTTTTTATCACTTCCCTCCAACCTCTCTCTGCTGTGTTAGATATTTGTGTCCCGGTCTTATGATGCAACAAACCACTTTGACTCAGAGTGTGAGGACATCAAAGACATGTACCGGCGGATCACCGGGGCAGAGCTCTGCTTCGGAAGACCTCGCAATCTGTCCCACAACTCTGACAACGACTGAGAGAGCCATCCGCATCAGGAACGCTTGGTTGAACAGACAAGATGGCTACCACACACAGCTGTGAAGCAGTTCTGTAGTTATAGAGTGAACCGTGACTGATAATGTAAATGTTGGAAATCCCCTTTTCTCCTTTTGATTGTTATAATTGGTTCTGTTTGAGAAAGCCTGCATGAAACGGTGTAATTTTTGAGCCCCGTACCTCCCCTGTGTGATTTTTTTTTGTGTGTGTGTTATTTTGTGTAGTTCTTATATTTATAATTTTGATACGCATATTAGGGCCATTATAGATGGGGGGAAAATAGCAGCAAATATTTGCCAAAAAACTCAGAAATTTTTATATTAATCTGAGAACTTTTCTAGAAAAACTAAGAAATCTTTGAGTTTGAAAGATCAAAAATTTGCTGGAAAAAAACTCAGATTTTGAGATTAATCTCAGAAGCTTTTGAGGGAAAAAAATCTTGGAATTTTGAGTTTCAAAAGTTGAACATTTTCAACTTTTGCAAATTTTCCGATTTTTTTTCTAGAAAATTTCAGATTTTTTTCTAGCTAATATGCGACTTTTAAAATTCAGGAATGTCCAAGTTTTTTCTCTCGAAATTTTCAGAGAATAACCTCAAAATTTCTGAATTTTTTAAACTCAAAAATTTGCTTGTTTTTTCTAAAAAAAATAAAAAAAATTGGGGGCCTAAATGTACTCCTCCTTCTACAGTGACCTTAATATGCGGTCGTACACATTTCATTGTTTATGCTTTAATAGGCAGAGATTTTGCTAAATCCCTGGAGAGAGGTGTGAATATTATTTAGAATACCAATAAAATAGTTCTCTATGTGTTATTAACTGAAGCTCACTCTGAAAATACCCAGTGACATGGGCATATTGTTTCAGGTAAAAGTAGTTCAGCTGCAGACTGCATCTGAATGACATGGGTTTAATCACTGAGACTGACTTTGGACATGTTGCGTTGCAGCAGCTGATTAGAGATGAATCGAACATGCAGGGGATTTGTGGATCCTCCTCTCTGCTGGGGGCTTATGAGTGAGAAGGACAAACCCAGTGAATTATATCATATGCTGCACAGGCAACTTGTTTGCTGCAGAGCTGCTGGACGCACAGAGCAAAGAGGCTTATCCAGAAGGACGCCAGCCGCCACAAACAAGCTCCTCGCCTCGGCACAGCCTGCGACACGTCACACACTTTAGATCCTTTGTTTGTTAGTTTGCTTTATTTTGTACATGCTGCTGTGCAGACTGAAAATGAAAAATTATGAAATGTTTTCTTACACAAATAATGGAAACACTGAATATAATAAATAAATCAAACCGTGGTATTTAACAAATGTATTTATAACCAGTCTATACAACGACTTTATACAGCAGAATACAGATTTACTTAATTCAACTTGCTCATTTATGACAGAAAGTTGTATTTACTTTTAAACCACAACTTTGTTTCAAATTTTCTCAAAGTGGCTCAAAGCTTTAATAAAAATGCCTGAGTCTGAGCCTGCTTCCAACTGCATTTACCCCAATGTTTGCACAAACACAGTAGCTGGATCAGTTTGCTATTTTACTCTGAAGCCTCTTTGCAGAAAAAGGACGATTCTTCCACTTGAATGTGAACCTCATCTTTAAATGACCATTTACACTCTCACTTTGAGCCCCCACTTTCATCCTGTTTCACTTCTAGAGCTCTGCTGTAAGAGGGAGGAATCAGACCAGCGGCCACCATCCGCCGCTCGCTGTGCAGAAAGTTGAATGTTGCACAGGCATTCGGCTGCAAAAGAGCAATAAAATTATTAAAATTTAGAAATGGGCAATTTAGAAAAATATATTTTAGCACATTTATTGAAGTAAAATCTTTTTTCTTTTTTAAACTATCGTAGAAAGATTGAGCGATCTTTACCGTGTCCTGCACCTCCAAAGCGATGCGTTTCTGCTTCATGAGTGCGAGGACCGAGGGGTTAAGTCGTTCGACCCGTGACCCTGTGCCCAGCACAAGAATCTCTGAAGCAGCACAGAAAAAAAATACAAAAAATAAAAAGTAAATAATTTTAAATACTATATGCCTTAGGAAAAAAAAAAAAAGATAAATGGACATTAACATGAAAGAAATATGCATTGGTCTTCACAAATTATGTCACAATTAAAGATGCCTTACAATTGATTCCAGTACTGATACTCAAATTATGCAGTAGCAAGAAATATATACAAATACCCAGAAACAGAAAACTTCCAATTGTGGAAATGCCAAAATTATTCACACCTGCAACCACTCCTTTAAAGTATTAAATGTAGAATAAAACTACTTAAATATAGCAGAAGTGAAACATTAAACTGCTGCTGCGCAACTGACAACCTCAATTTCCCTATGGGATTAATAAAGTTTAACCTAACCTAACTCAGCAGGTTGTTGCTAGGTAAACACAAGTTCCTCAATGGGTTGTTGCTAGGTAACCACAGAGTGAGTGAGTTAGTTGATTCCAACAACCCTCTGCTAGCTGGTTGTGAGAGGTTGAGGACCTAAAACCTTTTCTCTGCCTACATTTCCCAGAATGCTGTACGGTTCTATAGATCAGTGAATGTTCTATATACCGGTATTAAATATTCTATTAGATGATATTGATCAGATGTCTATCGAAATATTTATTTATTGCCCATTCCTACCCATGATCAATAAATTTTTTCAAATTATAAGACTTCTGCTAGAGGAACCACACCATAAACACAAAACCAAAGAGTGCTAAAGTTTAGATATTTTACACTCAGTAAATCAAAACGCTTAAGGTATTTGGAAAATCATCATGTTTTTCTTGTGTGATCTTGTGGTTCTAAGTTGTACCTATAGGTGGCTCAAGCATGTGGAAGAGAGAGATGCTTTCCTCTGTGATGTCTTCAGAACCTCCAATCTGTAGAAAGACACATTTTTCCCAACTTAGAACACACTCGCCTGTAGGGAAACACAATAAGACGCGTAGGGTCTGTTTGGATTGTGATCTCACATTCCACTGAAGAATGGCAGGAGGTATCACAGCGCAGGGTCCAAACACCCGGTTTCCATCGATGTTGAATCCCATAGGGCTGTAGCTGTGTATCAGAATCCCATTGTTGGTCTCCCTCTTCATGATGGACACGGTGGTACGCTGGTACATCTCATCGTCACTTGGCCCTAATCTGTGAGCTCGGCAGAGAAATGGACTGCAATCAAAGACATGAGAATTGAAATTAGGGTTTGCCATATTCTGTTTTCTTTTAAATTCTTATATAGGCCAGAGAAATACTTAAATAAAATTATACATTATTCCAGGTTGAATGTGAACACTACAAATAAAGTAAAACCATACTTTCAGTGACGCAATGCAAAAATTGCTTAAAAAACTGAGATGCTGTGAATTAGTCTTTATACTTTCCTCCATCATGTTAATTTTTAAATAGAATGCGCTGCAGGTCTGACAAATGGCCCCATTCAAGAGGCAAAGAGCCAACAGCAACCCACTGACAGCCACATGTTGTAGGCCAGTTTTTGTGCAAGACATACACAAGAATAAATACATTTGCCAAATACTCGTATTCTTTGCAATCAATTATAAGAGGCAGATTTTTTTGTAAGCATGTTTATTTGCTAAGCTACAGAAAAAGTTTTGTTTTGTTTTACAATTGTAAACTGGGATTTTGTCATTTAAACTAGGCATAGTATAGTATTAAATCTAGGCTGGAAGTCTTAATAAAAATAAAAGCGAATCAATACAGCAGTTACTTTAAAAACAGAACTATATAAAAACGACTGGGACTCTTTCGTAACTGTAACCATGGCATTAAAATGTCCTACCTTCTTAGAGAAATGAGACAATAAAGAGCAAACATATTCATCCGTAATTTGTTGTTTAAGGGTTAAATATTCGGGGATTTTAATGAAACATACCTGGAGAAAGCGGGTACAGGTCTGGAGGAGAACAGAAGTCCCTGTGTTGATCTCTGAAGGAGGAACCTGGCGGCCATGTTTGAGTAGGTGACACGCAGGGGGACGGAATACGCTGTAACACCACATTCTCACTGAACAGTCGTGCGTCGAAAAGTCGAACAATATTTTGTCCCACGTTGGTTGAGGAGGTTTGAACTCATTTTACGCCAATCCACCGACACAGAAGGTAACCGTTTTACAATACTGGGGCAACTGGGGCAACTAAATGATAAGTTAAAGCCAAAGGTGACCAGAGTAGCAAAAAACTGTACTCAGGTAAAGGTAAACTTAAAGTTAGTACCTGGTCATATACATCTCATTCAATATTTCAAAACTATTTCCACAGACTGACGAATATGTAAGGTTATGTTTACATTTCGGTATTTTAAAGATTAAGATGAAATAACATAATCAAAAATTACAAACATTCAAACAAAAGAACTATTTTTCCAGTTAAATATTTTAGCCTCTGCTGACTGAAGAAGGTTAGAATAACAAACCTAGAAATTAAGTTTTTGTAATTAAATATTAAATAGTACTTTTTTAGAATTTGCTGTTATAGCATATTCAGAGGTTTAATGTATGGTATCACTTTTAATGTTATTTATTTACAATGTTGGAATTTGAAATAAAGGATCCATTCCTTTATTCTTCTTGCAATGCCTACTATAATTTTCTGTGAAATCTAATACTATTCAATGCAAAACACATGGTTTTATTACAAAAACCTTTTTATTATTCCTTTTGTTGCATTTATTTGATACATTATCGTTGACACATCATTTAGCAGTAAACATTACATCCAACATCACCATGATTCAAATATTTTATATTATTTTGTGTGAATATTATTATACAGAACCAAATAACTCTATGTTTATACTTACATTTCTTACAGTAGGTAAATTAGCTGCATGTAACTAAAAGTTAGTAAGAATATATTTTTGTAAAAGTTGAGATTTATTTTTTTAAGTCTGAATAATAATTTCTAATAATAATTTTAATAGCAACATATTATTTTGTATTTTTGTTTAATAGTTTAGTTGTTTATGTAAATCAATTATGTAATAATTTCATAATACATTTTTTTATCGACTAAAATCCAGTAAGAGCTCTGACATCGATTAAAATGCCTGGTGGGTGCGTTCAGCATTGCGTTCAGGATGTAACAGCGCCCCTCGTGGGCATTTGGTAGTATGACAGGGGTCAGATGATCTTAGCTGCTTTGTAAATAGACATCAGCCATTCACTGTAGCCATGCCTTCATAGGCTCTTTAAATCCCCCCAGCTGAGCAGATCCTTCCGCTTGGAGTCTACACTTTTTCTCGGCTTTTTTTTTTTTTTTCTTTCCCCGGGCCGTTTTGGGTTTGTGAAAGTATTTCTGAAATATGTACCGGTCTCTGTACGCCTTCCGATCGTCCGAGCCCAACTCGCTGCACTTCGCGGCCGGGGAGAGCTTTCTAATCCTGGAGAGGAGCAACAAACACTGGTGGCTGGGGTCCCGCTGCAGCTCGGGGGAAACCGGCTACATCCCGGCCTCTTATATCGAAAAACTGCAGGTACACCAGACTGATGTAAAACGTTTGTTTCCACTTCTGTCTGAACACTGAGTTCTCAGCCTCTTGGTGCGCTTGGCTGTAAAAAGGGCTGAATCAATGGAATCGAGAGAGACATATTCAGTGGTGTATGCCTGCTGAATAAATCATAAATGATAGGAAATGTTGCATCATGCAGAGACTTCCCTTCATCTTTCTGCACTGCAGCGGCAGAGAGGAGACTCGGGGTGGGACAGAAGTGGAGTTGAATACTGATGGGATGGCAAAAAGGATAATTAAACAATAAAGACATGCTCAGCTGCAGGAAACTCCTTTCTGCTAACTTCTAGATAATCCATGATTCGTGCTGTATTTCTCTGTTTCTCCCAGTCACACCCACATGAGTCCAGTAATGAGGAGTTTGCTCTTGGATGCAGACTAACTAGTCGGAGCTTGCGTGCTGTTTTGGATGCATGAGCTGGCAGGAGACTCATGCCGTCCCTCTCCTAAACTTAATAAGCCTGAAGCTGAGGTTTTCTGAGCACGCATGACTGTAATTATAGAGCCCTGCAATTCAGTCAGGATACAAACGCAAACCTTATTGTACTTTATAGTGGTTTTATCTGATAAAACACCACAGTGTGTTGGATGATAGTGAACTTGAGGGGAAATTATGATAATCCAAAAAGTGTGGCGTGCATTTTTATTCAACCCCTTGTACTCTGATTCTGCTAATTAAAATTCAGTGTTGTCAGTCGCGCTGTTAAGAGCAAAATTAAACTTTTTGTGGTTGAAAACTAACGTCATATTATGAACATATCTTTAACTGTGAAACATGGTAGTGGCAGCATCATGCTGTTGTCAAGGGGGAACCTGATCAGAGATGCAAAGATGTTTAGAATTAAATACAGAATCTGTGACAAGAATTGAAAATTGATGATTATATTATACTATCAGACTGAACCGAAGTTATTTTCCAAGGAAGAGTGGGCAAACATTTCAGTTTCTAGATTTGCTAAACTTGTAAAAAATTGTACTTAAGTAGTTCAACATATTTCTATTCAAATTGAAGTAAAAAAAATTACTCAACAAAAAAAAAAATTGGGGGCGGTAAAAAGGCTGAGTAACTACATTTGATTTTTAAAAATTGCATCATCAAACGGACCAACATATTAAGGCATGAGGAAGTTTTGGTATTTTAAGGACTAAAACGAAAACAATTCAAATAAATAACATAATTACCAAATAACAAATTAGTTTCTTTCAATATAAAACGTATGATACTTTAACAAAAGCTGCAGGTGTGTATCTGTGTCTGGTGATTTTTTTTTTTTTTTGGTTAAAACAAGTTTGTTCTTCCTTCAGTGAAGTTACTCACAGTGGGTAGAGAGTCCAGAAATTTTACTCAAGTAACAGTAGAAATACTTTGTAATAATATTACACAAGTAATAGTACAGCTTAGTAAAAATAGCCCTAAAAGTAAATTTTTTCCCAAAAAGCTACGTACTTAAATGCATGTGACTATTTAGTACCCAACTCTGGCTGTGGGTTCTAAAACCTGTGAGTACCGCGGGTCCACTGTGTCTAAATAAAGAGGATGAATACAAATACCTGCCACACATTTCAGATTTTGTTTAAATAAATATTTTTCTTCCCTTTCATACAGACAACGCTACGTTTGCCCATCACATGAAATCCCAATGAAGAATTTCTAAGGAATGTGTTTGTAAAACGTAAAAAGGCTGTTGTTGTTACATAATTGGCCCCGTTTGTTTCCGCCTACAGCCACATATGTCCCCAGTCCATGTCCTGTTAAGCTAATAGCTATGAATGCTGCCATATTAATGAATATTTCACCTCTTTGTTGTTGTTTGTTTTTTGTTTCTACCAGGCTCCGGAGCAGGATGAGGTTCTGCAGTCCATTGACCGAGCAATCGAAGGCATCCACAATGTGGCCTTAAAGAACGGAGGCAAATACAATCTGGAACAGCGAGATGTTCTACAGTAAGACAGAGAGAAAGGGAAACATTTGGCAGTAGTTCTGCGTTATGTTCTGTTAATTAAATAGTTGCTTTGCTGTGATGCAGAAAGCTGATCCACCACAGAAAGGAGACCCTGGCTCGGCGAAGTTCCTCCTCCGCCGGACACAGACTTCCTGCTTCTAACAGTGAAATATCCCTGAGCCAAACGCCTCCTCCTCCCAACGGCCTGAACCAGAACTACGGCAGACAGGGAAGCGTGCCGCTATCAGGCAGCATGGACAACATGCAGGCGGAGTCGGGCTTCTACCAGGTAACACGCTCTCTACACACACGGCTGCACGGCTCAAAATGACCTGCTATTCATGCATTCATCTGTTTTTGGAGGTTTATTCAAAACAGGAAACTGTTTTATAAATAATTGCATTACAAGGTTTCCCCCAGAAAACTTGCTAAGCCCGGTGGTTGGGCACTAGAGCAGTCATTCATTCATCCAGCGGCCCGTTGTGTTTTTGAGTTAAAATCTTTTTAAAGTTGACAAGAAATTTGAAAATATCACTTGATAATTATTTTAATGAAAGATTGGAAGATTAATACCTGAACACCAACAATAAAGTCTTAAAAATGCAAACATTTTAAAAATACTGAAATACATAAGCCTGGTGGGGGCACAATTAAAGCCTGGTGGCCCGCCAGGCTTATGATACACTGGGGGAAACCCTGCATTAAAATAAGTAGCTTTCCATTGCTTTTTTTGGAACAAATGTTACATTTTGTGTTTGTCTCACTCATTTTTAATAAAAGATCTGAGCTCTGTGCTTCAGCTAGTTTCTGTTTCACTGGATTTAGAAAAGTTTGCATTTCAGCATCATTACCTTGTTAGATACGAGTTAATGTATGTCAATAATATTGACATTTGTATATAACCTGTACTAACACAGGTTATATACAAATTATTTAAGGTGTATACCAAATCCAGAATATAGGTATACAATAAATAGGTATAATATTTCAGATCTCAGGGATTCAAACTAGACCTGTCACAAAAACAAATTGTCCCAGAAGTTATTGTAATAAACAATAATATTGTCAGTTTGAGACTATTTTCAGATAATATAATGGTAATGGCATAGTATTGCAAGAACACATTCTCAAAGATCAATAAACTTTAATTTCTGATGAATATTTAACACTGGAACTGGAAGACATTTTAAAAATACAAGGTAAATAAACCAAACAACAGAAACAGCAAATAAGTCTGTAAACAAAATTGTCATTCAAAACAAAAAAGCACCAGACTGAAGACTTTTGTCATCCAATTTTTGGTAGAAAAAGAAAAACAATAAATCATGCAATGGAAATTATTGAGCTTGTTTTAATTTATCATGTGATTAAATGATTTATTGCGACAGGCGTAACTCCAACACTCTACCAAACTTTACTGTAAAAAGGTCATTCTGATGGTTGACGAGGCTCGTCTCCAACCTATTTAAGTAAAAGATGTTTTAATATTTTATGGCAGGAGTGTAGAAAAAAAGTTTATCCTAATCCACAAATGTTAAACCATTTCCAATTCATTATTTTTTGCGTTTTGTCTTTGTTTTGAATGTGTTCATTTTAATTTAACCTCCTTTGTTTGGTTATTTTATTTTATTTGTCCTCTTATCCAGTTATTTATTTTGTAGATCAAAACCCCTTTTTGCTTTTTGTTTGTCTGTAATGTTTGTTGTAGCTACACTAGTTTATGAATAAAAAAAGTGTAGAAAGTAATTTAGAGGTATGTTGAAAATGAAACAATTTTAATCCTACTCTCTTATTAGAGTCCCTCTATATCATGTTTGTTTCTGTAATGAGGCGTCGGGGGTTCTGCTAACTCGGCCCGGTTTGTTTTCCTCTGTGCAGGTGCCGCCTCAGCCCCGGCGCGCCGCTCCGATTACTCCCCCTCCCCCTGAGAAGCAGAGAAACAACCGCCGTCCAGGTTAGGCCCTCAGTTCTTCCACCTGTTGGCTGCGAACTGCGGCGGCGTGTTTTTGCTGATGCGTCCTGCGCTGCACTCTATTCTTAGTCAGGTCAGCGCCGCTCAGCTCCTCTGTAACCGGATTCCTGTCTCTCTCTGCAGAGCCGGAGGTCCCCTCCAGAGTGTCCTCCCTTCCCGCGTCCCCCGCTCCCTCCCTCACCATCAGCACCACCTCCACAGAGTCCGCCTCCCGCTCCTCTCTGGCCACCTCTGACATCAGTCTGCCCAGCGCCGCCAGCACCCCTCCCCCTCCTGTGCCGTCTCGCGTCAAGCCCCTCGTCCCACCCGCGGACGTCCAGCCGTCTGACTCTCCTCCCGTGCCGGGTCCCGTGAAGAAAAGCCCTGCGCCGCAGCCTCCGCAGCTCCCGCAGCTCCCGCAGCTCTCTGAGCTCGCCCACCCCAACGCCGCCCCCACCCAGCTCTCCTTGGCGGACCCGCCGGGGCCCGAATGGCCCGTGGCCCCGCCGTCTGTGGCCGGAAGCCCTCCTGGCAGCCTCTCGGCCTCCGAGCCGGTTCCCATGACGATCGGCGCCGAACTGATCGAGCTGGTGCGGAAGAACACGGGGCTGAGCTTCGAGCTGTCGCGGGTGGCGGTGGGGGTGGTGGTGGGCCACCTGCAGACCGCCCTGCCGCAGGCGGCCGCCGCTCTGGAGCGGGTTCTCCTGTCGCTGGTGGAGAGCAAGGTCAGGCTTGTTTTCACTGCGTCATGCAGATCCAGCATTCCTGAAGCCTGTTCAGAGTTTAGAGTTACGGACAGAGGCGGAGATAGACTTTTAGAGTCAGAGGGCTGAGGGGGGCCCAGATGGGAATGACAATTAACACACACATTATACACACACACTGTGGATATGAAAAGTCTACACAGCCCTGTCCAAGTGATAGCAGGACAAATAATTTCACCTTTAAGGTGACCTCTGACCTGTTCAATTCAACTGAAAAACAAACTGAAACATACATGTACATATGTACACCTTTAAACTAATACTTTGTTGCAGCACCTTTGGGGTTTTTTTACATGTCAGCATCAATTTTATTTATATAGTACTTTTAAAACAGGTTTAAAGCTGCTCCACAGTGCTGTTCAACAGTGATAACATCACCTGCCATCAGTGTGTTAAAATTATTTTAGTTTTTAGAGCTTCAGTTTTCATTTTTCAGCAGCTGCAGGTTAGATAAAAGCCTCTAAAAATAAGTGCTTTAAACTGGTTGCAGAGGCACAAAAAGAGAAGTGAAATACCACATCCTGTAAGGTTCAAGATTTACATCAGTGATCATTTTTAATTAAATTTGTTTAACTTACAAGTTGGCTGGAAACACAAGTCTTTATGACAGAGGTCTAAGAAGAATAACAACAGTAGGTAAATTACAAGAATCCAGATTAAATATCTCAGTGATGTGCAACAGCTGCTTATATTTCCCTCTGGTGGCCAAATGGTTCACTAAAACAAGTGTGAATAAAAGAAAAAACTGGTTTATTTGAACTACATGTATATATTTGACCTATTGCTGAATTTCTATTATTGTTTTAAGGTGCTAACTGGAGCAAATTTATCTGTCAGAACTGATGGCTTTTTAGCATCAGTAACATATTTTTGAACTGAACTGAACTGAACTGAACTGTCTGCAGGACTTGAGTGCAGCGCTGCCGCAGGGTCAGGTGTGTCACGACGAACAGCGCCTGGAGGTGATCTTCAGTGACCTCGCCCGTCACCGTGACGACTCCCAGCAGCGCAGCTGGGCTCTTCACGAGGACCACGCCCTCATCGCCTGCTACCTGGAGGAGCTGCTAAAGATACTGGTAACCATGACAACGACAACACAGCAGCTTCATTAGAGCAAGAATCCATCCATCCATCCATCCATCCTGTCTTGTCTTTCTTCCTCACAGTTCTTGTTTTTTTTCCAGTTGCGAATTTAAATCCTGAAATCCTCCCATAAATTCAGTGAACTTCTGTTTTCCGGTCACACACTGACTAATAAATCTGGGAGTCTTTGGTCTGAATAAATATGGATTGTAGAAATCACAAACAGCCTGCTAGACTGGAAATGACCTCACAAAAAGCAGCAGCGCAGACGAGCTGCTGCTGGATAGTTTGAGTCTCTGTGAGCTGAGCTTGGATTATTAGAGGACTCTTCATCCTGTGTTTCTGTGTTCAGCAGTAAAACGTTATTCTCTGTTTCAGTCTTACTTCATTCACACTGTTTGTGTTTCCAGACTGATGCAGATCCAGAAGTGTGTAAGAGGATGTGCAAGTCCAACAACTACGAGAATGTTCTGTCGCTGGTTTCATATTATCAGATGGTAATGTGTTGCTTATTGCTATTGTTTTATATAGTAGACAACACTTGTTCACCAATGATCTTCATATTGTAAATGTGTCATACTGAGGTGTTTAGTATGTCTCCTGGCTGACCTTTGACTTGTGTTGCTACGTGCAGCTTGACTCTCTCTCTCTGTTGGGCTTCATGCAGGAGCACCGCGTGTCTCTGCGGCTGCTGCTGCTCAAAGTGTTTGGAGCGATGTGCAGCCTGGACGCGGCGCTCATCTCCACTCTGCTGAACTCCATCCTGCCCATGGAGCTGGCCAGAGACCTGCAGACGAACACGCAGGGTGAGGAACATTATAAATATTAACCTGCATCGCCTCATATTTGGAGAACTTTCACATCGGGAGGTCTGTCACTGGAATACATTTTGCTGGACAATAAATCGTCGCAAAAGTAATTGTGATAAACAATAATATTGTCATTTTGACGCCATTTTAAACTAATATTGAAGAGATGGAACTGGAAAACATTTTGAATATCTGAAATAAACACAACCAAGAACAATGAATAAAAAGAAAATAAAAACCATGCAAATCAAAACCATAAATAAAATTGATCTGTAAACAAAACTGCTCTTTAAAATATATTAATTATCAAAATGGAAATGATCAAACTAATTTTAATTTATCATGCAATTGACTGATTAATTGTTTATCTTGACAGGCTTGATTGCAATAAACTGTAATATTGTCATTTGAGACTATTTTGAACAATAATTGTACAGAATACACCACACTTCAACTGGAAGACATTTTAAATACCCAAAATAAAACACAACAGTAAACAAAACCAAAGTAAATAAATTAATAACTTAAATGGATTACGATGTCTTTGTAAATAAAATATATTAATCATTAGAAGGGAAATTATCAATCTCATTTTAATTTATCATGTGATTTATTGCTTATTGTGACAAGCTTAATTGTTATAAATATTGTCGTTTTGATACCATTTTCAACTAATATAATAACAACATAATAATACAAGTTGCCTTTTCAAAGAATAATAAACTTTTGTACAGAACACTCCACACAGGAACTAGGAGACATTTTAAATACCAAAAATAAAACACAATAGTCAGAAACAATTAATAAAAAGAAAATAAAAACTGCAAAAAACCAAAATCATAAATAAAATAGAGGCTATGAAGTCAAAAAATATTAATCGCAACACTGGAAATGATCCAACTCATTTTAATTTATTGGGTGGTTAATTGCTTCTCAGGCTTCCACATTTGTTTTCTAAAAGTAGATTTATGTGACCACATTAAGGGTTTTTCACTTCCACTCTGTTATATTTAAATGATTTAAATTGTTTTATTGTTATTTGTAGATTTGCAATAGTCAAATCTCTCTGGAACGCTGCTCTTTGTGTAATAAAATAACAAACCAGTTTAACTGATGAATGATTTATTTATTTATTGGTTTTGTTCCACCACTCCAGAACATTTTGCTGAAAATCTGTAGAAAATTTGAACAAACCAATTGTTCCAATTTGTTTAGAACAAGAATAATTGTTTGATATTATTTTTAACATGCTTTTGTTCTTTTTGTTGTGCATTTGTTTTGCTTTTCCTCCAGAACACCAGAAGATGTGCTACACAGCTTTGGTATTAACTATGATATTCTCAATGGGAGAGCAGGTGCCGTATCACCACTACGGTATGATACGTCTCTTTGTTTTGAGAAGTTTTTAACATGATGCTCATTACGAGGGCGATCTGAAGGGAACCTCTGTGTCTGCAGAGCATCTTAGCGCTGAATTTGTTCGTTTCCTGTTGGGTGTGGTGGAGGACGGGCTTCCCTCCGACCCCACTGAGCAGCTGCCGGACATCTTCCTGAACCTGCTGCTGGCCTTCAACCTGCACCACACGGGTCAGAAAAGATTATTCACTTATTAAAAACTTTTTTACTGATCTCTACTTTTGAGAAATATTTTAGTTGTCCTGTTCTCTGTTCAGAAATACCTTTTTAAACTCCATATTTGTGTCAACCAGTGCCGAGCAACAATGCAATAATGCAGGAGCTGAAGCAGAAAAACGTCAAGGTCCTGACAGAAAAGGTGCTGCTGCTTCTGAACAGAGGAGGTAAAATCCCACAGAGTAATGATTCCCACTCTTCAATGGGCTTTGACGTGTTTTTCTAAATGAAATCTGCTGTTTTCTGCAGAGGATCCAGTGTGTATGTTCAAACACACACCACCTGCACCTCACTCTGTGCTCAAGTTCCTACAGGATGTCTTTGCTAGCCGAGAGACCGCCGACATCTTCTACCGCACCGACATGATGGTGATGATAGACATCGCCGTCCGACAAATTTCCGACCTGTCTCCCGGAGACAAGGTGAGACTCTCAGCAGCTAACTAACAGGAAGCAGGAAGGTTTTGTTGGATATTTATAGTTCTGTATAGTTTTGATGGAAACAGTAGAGAAACCTGGAAAAGGAGCTTTTTATTTCAGCTTTTTTTTTATGTTTAATTTGTGAAACTAAACTAAAATCAATTTTATCAACGAAAGATTAAGTGAGAAATTTCTTCAACTCTAGTATCATCAAGATTCTAATACCACAAAGAGTCACTAGAGGGAGCTATTTTCACCTTGGTCAATGATAAATGTATTTAAAGAAGCTACATATTTTCCATTTTAACTGTTTTATTAATTAAAATATAAGAAAAATAAGACTTGATCAATAGGAAAAGGAAAGTGTGGAAGGTTTTCTTCACAGTGTTAGTTTGTTTATGCAGAAATATTAATCAGCATCTTAAGGATACACAGAAATGACTCTTGTTTGTAATAGTTGAGTATGTCATGCTGAACATAGCTTTTTCTCAGTTTTGAATATTTGAACAAAAATGTTCAAAGTAATTTATATTTGGTGGTAAAATAGTTGATTCCTGAAACTCACACGGCCACAAAGTCTTTAATTAAAATCTGTTTGCATACTACTGATATGAAGTAGTGTTGAATATATTCCATTTTATCACTTACATGGTAACATTTGTTTTCAAATCAATTAAAAAATACTTTATTGATCCCAGTTGGAAATAAAATTGATGTTTATTAATGTGCATGTCTCCTTAAAATAAATAAATTGAACTGAATCGTCTCTTTTCCTCCTCCTGAAGCTGCGGATGGAGTACCTCTCCCTCATGCACTCCATAATGCGCTCCACAGACTACCTGGAGCACCAGCACCGCCTCTCTGACCTGCAGGGGTCGCTCAAGAGGATTCTCAGGGAGGAGGAAGATCCTGGAGAGGACGAAGGGAGCGCCACGGCGAAACAGATGGATAAGCTAATTGTGCAGCAGATCTTCAAGGAGTTCCCACAGATCCGCGACAACCAGAACTGACCATATCCGTGTGGTGCACATTCACACGATGTAGTTTCACTCCCGTCTGCTGAAGGTGGGGTTTGCTGGAAGACTGATGGTTTCTGCACCAGCTGAGGAAAAGACAACAGGGATGCACTGTGCATGTTTCCACATTTCTCAAGTTAGTTAGTTTAAATGATAGACAATTCTTTAGCGCTTTAAAGCGTTTTAATGAATATTAAAAACTCATAAAGTACAGTTAGCCAAAAGTAATTGCCAAGCAGCTCTTGAAGTTAATTTAAAAGCAATAAGAGTCTCATATGGACTAACTGCATGTGCTTTGTCAGATAAAATCTACTGCAATCACAGCTGAGTCTTATTCTAACCAAACTAACTTAAACCAAATAGTTTTCAGAGAAAATATCAAGAGACAAATCTGTAGTTTGTTTCAGTGCCAGAGAGAAAACTTTTGCGAGCTTCCCTTCGTAGAGGGACCAAACTACTGTGTGTCACAGAGAGTATTATTTTCTTAAATAGTTACTGCACTTCTACCCCTGACTTTTTGTGCCATAAAACCTCTCAATATTTACTCTTAAAGCAAATGTACTTCCTGACTTAGAAAGACAAAGCACACTCATCTCTACAGACCTCATGGCTGAATTAGCTGCTTCTGCTTCTCTGAACTCTGCTGCATCCGTCTCCTTCTGCTACATTTGGCTTTTGTATCTCTTACAATAATTATTCTGTTTTTCTAAAATGCAAAGCCTTGGAAGACTTAAGAAATCACCCCTTCACATATTTAGATAAAGTGTTCTGAATAGAGGCTGTATGTGAGGTATGATGCACTTGTTCAGTTATAATCTTGTGTTCCTGCTGACAAAATATCATGCTTAAAGACAAATCCAAGGCATTTTTATGATCTCACTGTGGTTTTTATGTTATTTACCTTGTTTCTTGCATCAATGTTGTGACTGATGTCCTTGTTTTTCATATATTGTTGTTGCTGGTCCTCCTCCAATAGAAACACTTCTTCACTTTCTCTAAAATTCATGTCTGAATATTAATTTCTTTGACTAATGGTGTATTTGTTTACAATATGTGTAAAGTTTATGTTTGAGTGATAAACATCCTTATGATTGGCAATGTCTGCAAAAATGCTGCAACTGTGTAATGAAACTAATAAAGCTATATTTTAACAGTGCTATTGTCTGTTGTGATGGTTAGGAGCAAATAACTCAAACAAGAGGACAATAACAATGAAGATGATTAAATAAACTGTCAGAATAACTTCAGTATCAAATAAGGTAATCGTCTTCTATTTTATTATCCGTTTGCCTCTGAATTTATTGTATACATTAAATAAAATATAATAAATAAAGCTAAACTGCAGAGCAATTGTTCCCAATGAAGAATTGAAAAAAAAAGTTATAAAATTAAACACAACAGTTCAAAACATGGCAAAATAACACAATACTCTGTATATAATCATCCATCCATCCATCCATCCATCCATTTTCTTGCACCCTTATCCCTTGTGGGGTCGGGAGGTGCTGGTGCCTCTCCAGCTGCGTTCCGGGCGAGAGGCGGGGTCACCCTGGACAGGTCGTCAGTCTGTCGCTGTATATAATCAAATATATCTAAAATACATGTCAAAATATAATAATTGTGACAAAAACACTTAGCTGATCCTAAGCTACACCACAGTTACAGATGGCAACTGAAAAAGAGAACAAGCTATTAGTGGTTACTATGGTAACCACCAACCGTCAAGAAGAGTAAGAAAACACCAAAAGATCAGTAAAAAGTCAGGAGAAAATAACGTGTTGACTAAACAAAATACATTAGAAGAATAAATAAACCGGTTTTGATCAACTTTACCGTTATGATAATGTAAAAAAAAAAACAAACAAAAAAACAACAAACAAACGTATTTGTATATTCTGTACGTTTACTACTGCTATGATGATTGGTTAAGTTATTTATTTTCTTTACTTTTTACGCTATTGATAATAAATAATATATTGTAAATAAATAATGAGAAGTAATATTAAGTATAAAAATAAATGTATCTACATTGTAAGACAGCTGGAAGTTTCCACCCGGACAACACAGATGTTAGTACCAAATGGTTGTGTCGCAGTTAAAGTAGTCCGGGTAAAGTGGGTTAAAGGTCCTTTAGACCGCAGTGACAGCAGGAGCCCTTCATCGGATCTCTCAGAGGAAAAGTAGAGCAGGTGATGTGTTATCTGGTCTTTATAATTGTCTCTCATTGTGTCCCCGTGTCTCATCTATGCCTCCCGCAGCGACATTTTGTCGTGTTTTTGTCATTGTCTCTGTCTCTCTGCAGAGCGGGAAGTAAAAATGGCCAAACAGCCGCAGCCGATCAGCCCGATGAAGAACTTCTTCGCTGGGGGTTTCGGAGGGGTTTGCCTGGTTTTCGCCGGTCATCCACTGGACACCATCAAAGTAAACACTGCTAAATGTGTCTGGGTTTGTCACCGCTTTAGTTGAGAAAACAATCAACAAAGAGCATCCGGGTTCAGCAGAGACTGACTATAAACACAAAACAGGCTGCTGCTGCTCAAACCTTTGACCCAGATTCAAGATGCCACGTGATTTCTGCTGCTCAGGTAGAAAGGTCACCTGAAAAATGGGATGTGACCAGATCAACACCTTCAACTGGCCAAGCCTGGAACCTCACTCAGTCTCATACATTAATGATGTGGGAGTTTGACTAAATTTAACAAAAGGCAGATTAATTCAGATTCCTTGAAGTGGATTTGATCAGAATCTCACGACTGAATAAGTGCTCACTAAGTTAATCACTTAAAGGTTTTAATGTTGTTGGAATAGGGCACAAAAACAGTGTTTGTAGCTGATGAAGGTCACACATCTACAAAATAAAAAAAGACTTGAGATGCATCGTTCAGTTGATGATCTGCTTTTTCTGAAGATTTCTGCTGATAGGTGCTACAATAATATACACACATAAAATCTCCTTCATCTCCAAGTACAATAAACTCCTTATTCAGGGAAACCTTAACAAGGTGTATGCATAAAGTTTCCTAAGCTTAGCAGTTATTAGACTCTTAGAACTGCAGAAACTAAGAGATTGTTTTTGCAATGATATTTTTCTTGTATTTAAGAAAAATATGTATTTCTCATCTAGCAAAGGGCTTCAGCCTCAAGCACCCGTTTACCAATGCCTTATGTTGTTTGTTTGTTTGTTTTTTGTTGTTGTTCTTTGGACAGACACTGAAATGTCAATTTCCCCCCAGGGATTAATAAAGTACATTCATTCGTTTGTTCCTTCGTTCATTCATTCATGTTCTTCTTTCCTCTCAGGTGCGCCTACAAACTCAACCTAAACCAAAACCCGGAGAGAGCCTCTTATACGCTGGAACCTTGGATTGTTTTAAAAAGACCTTAGCCAAAGAGGTTAGCATGCAGACTTATTTTTCATTTACCCTTCAAAGCCCAATACAAATATGTTTTTTAAAAATCTGATTTTTGTAATTAAACTGTTATCTAAATGCTTTTACACAACAAAACAACACCATTTTTTTTGAAAATTCAATAAGATTTCACAGTTTGTTTGTATTGTAATTGATATATTAGGCTTTTGTAGTAATATATAGTAAGAAAAAAAAAATTCCCCATGGGTTTACATTTTAATGAATAAATGATACATTTGATGTCATAGAGTTAATCCTTTAGACACAGAGTTAAAAAAACCAAAAACAATTTGAAGCATTCCCTGGTTTAATTTATTTTGTTGGTTTGCTCTCTTATATCAGATATGATACATTGGGTAATTGGGTAATTATTGTAAAAAAACCAGACATTTTAAATTTTTTAGAATTTGACATTGTGGTGTTAATAAATTATAATAAATTAGGTATCCTTACTCCTCATGCTGATGTTTCTTCACAGGGTGTGAAAGGACTCTATAAAGGAATGGCAGCTCCAATAATCGGTGTCACGCCCATGTTTGCCGTCTGTTTCTTTGGGTTCGGACTGGGCAAGAAGCTACAACAGAGGACGCCTGACGATATCCTTACGTAGGTGACTGATTCACCTCAGCTGGTTGTGTTCACTCCACAGCTAGCAGCTCTTCCTCACCTGCTTCTTCTGCTGTCCTCCAGGTATCCACAGCTGTTTGCTGCTGGGATGTTATCGGGCATTTTCACCACAGCCATCATGGCTCCTGGAGAGCGCATCAAATGTCTCCTACAGGTCCGTTCCTGTTCCTAAAACCTGGATTCAAACCTCGAACATGATGTTAAGTGATGTGGGCTAAAGTAAGGTTTTGTGTGAGTTTCCAGATTCAGGCAGCGACAGGAGAGGTGAAGTACGCAGGGCCGATGGACTGCGTTAAGCAGCTGTACAAAGAGTCTGGGATCAGAGGAATCTACAAAGGCACAGCTCTGACCCTCATGAGAGGTTCGTCCTCACTTTGATTACTCTCTCATTTTATTTCCACATTTATAATATGAAAAGATCATATTATAAAAACACAGGTTAATTGGGAATTGGGTCAAGCATGGCTGGGATCTGAAACGGGGAGTGTCCAGTTTCCGCGGGCGAGGTTCTGAAACTTATCTTTACTTATCTGCAAACATAGACTCAACCGTCTTGTATCATTACAGCAGAGTTTCAACTTGTTTGGTTGGAGTGATGGGAGAAACACTCATCTGTCAAGAAGAAATGACAGCTCTGTTTCAGTTTATAGATTAATAATTTAAACACAACAAATCTCTGCAGCTCCTGTTCTGGATTTGAGGCTGAATCAGCAACTTATGGACAATGTAGTCCAGCAAAAACCCATCTAAGCAGCTCAGTCCTCAGAAACTGAGACATTGTGTCAGAGCAACAATTCTCAGACTGCAGTTTGGACTTTGGATCTTTGGAGACCACTTATCTTTATCTCATGCTTTGAATAACACCGGCCGCCACCGTTAAGTCAGCCATTTGTCCTGTAGAGTTGCATCAGCAACTTAATGAGTTGTTGGTAGGTCTGTCACATTAACTAGTGTTGCTGGATGATAAATTGTAAATATTGTTGTTTTGAGACAATTTCCGAGTTGTATATTGATAACAGCATAATAATACAAGTTCACCCTCTCAAAAACCAATAAACTTTAATTTTGTGAAGAACGCTTAACACTGGAACTGGAAGATATTTAAAAATTCAAAATAAAATGCAACAATCAAAAACAATAAACAAAACAAAACTAAAAAAAAACACACACAGTTGAAACTATAAATAAAATGAATTATAAAGTTTCTGTACACAAAATTTTCCTTCAGATTATTGGAAATTATCAATTTAATTTATCAGGAGATCAATTTGTTTATTGATTATTGCGGCAGGCTTGGTTGTTCGCATGTATTCCAAGCTGTTTGATTTAATACAGATTCATGCAGATAAACTGAGGATTCAGTTATTTTATTGAAAAAGTGAAAATTCACTCAGTGATCAATTTTGAGACTTTAGTTTAGCTGAAAATTATAACATCACATAAGACCAATAAAGAAGATTTTTAAAATAGAAATTGTATGTTTTGGGGGAAAACTTAATGAAGTAAATGCTTAAAATACATTTGAGGACATTCAGATTTATTGAAATGGACTTGTAGTCATAAATAACTTGCTTTTAAAATATTGATTTGACTGTAAGCTTATTGGAAAATCACCTCAGAGTTTTAGAGTTATGTTACTCTTTTTTTAAATTTCCCAGATGTCCCAGCAAGCGGCATGTACTTCATGTCTTACGAGTGGCTGAAGAACCTCCTCACACCTGCAGGAAAAAGGTGAGGACTTCCTCTTCCTCTTCCTCACAGGAAGTTCTCCGAGCAGAAAGACGAGCTGTCTTCTCTCCGCAGCCACAACGAGCTCAGCATCCCCAGCGTTCTGTTCGCTGGAGGGATGGCCGGGATCTTCAACTGGGCCGTTGCGATCCCCCCCGACGTCCTCAAGTCTCGCTTCCAAACAGGTTTTCTTCTTCAAACGTTACATTCAGACGTTCTTCTCTTTCAGAATATGAACGTTATCCGTTCAGATGGATAACGTTCCACCAAACTTCAGAATAATATATAATATCATTGAATTTTCTATTACATCTTTTTTCTTAAGAAATTATGCAAAATTCACATTTTGCATGTTTTTATTCTTCCATTTGTGTCTCAACTGCTTCTAAAAACAGGCCAAGTGCTTAAAAAACATCTAGCTGTTTTCTAGTTGATGTTTTTTGGTCTCTGCTGTTTCAAAACCTTCCCAATTGAGAAGTCATAATCGCTCCGTTACCTGGCAACCCCAGCCGAGCCGAGCCCGGCCCGTGCTTGATTTGCTGGAAAGTCTTGTTTTATTGTTGGTTGGACAGCATTCCTACTCTCTGGAAAACTAGAGAATTAGATTATGGAAAATATGGAAAAAGAAAACAGAGTGAGGGACTTTGTTTTCTCAGATTATCCAGGTGCTTAATGTTGCTTCTATTCATCCACTTAGACTCTATTTTTTTTCAAAACATAAACATTTGTCATATTTTAGTTTACCTCATCCCTGTTATAGAATTAGAGTACTAATACAGGAGATTATTAATAACAGTAGTAAAAGATATAAAAGTGAAATTGAATTGTATTTTTTATACATTTATATTGTTTTTATCAGCAGAATGTGGTGCTGGAAAAGTTTGAAAGCATGCCTTGAAAATGCTTGAATTGTATTTATTGTGGGAAAAGCTGCCCCCGTAATAAAAACCCAGGTGTTTATTTCAGAGGAATCTCACGCCGCATCACGGCGAACCTCAAATCTCTCCCTCTGTCTCCCTCCATCAGCTCCTGAAGGAAAGTATCCCAACGGTTTCAGAGACGTTCTGCGGGAACTGGTCCGAGAGGAAGGCATCGGCTCTCTGTACAAAGGCTTCAACGCCGTCATGCTCAGAGCTTTCCCTGCAAACGCAGTGAGTCTCCATCCTTTGCTCTTCAGTTTCATAAAGCTGTAAAAAGGCTTAAAGCAGCTGGATCAACATCTGGAGATGTAGAAGATCATGAAAAGACAAAGTCGTGGAAAGTAGACAGTCGCTTGTTGGATAATTCAAATGTTGGTGAGGAATTTAGGTTGAAGATTTAACCCAGTTTGGTTTTCATATTAGTGCAGTGAAGCACAGAGAGGCTTTGAACGTCTTTATTAATATTTGTTTGGTTGTAAAACAGCTGCTGTACGGAAGAACATTAGAGCTGATAATTTCCTCAGGAATTAATATTATTACAGCTAAACCTGTAAAGACACGTATTACTAGCAGGTGTTATTTACCCAAATCGTCCCAGATTATCATAATAATCTGTGTTTCTTAAAATTATCCACCAGTACAAAGTCACTAAATCTTATTGTGATTTAATCAAGGGTCATAATCTGTCATGTTTTTTTTTTTAAGTTTGCTCATATTTTTACATACAAAAATGATGATAAAGTTTTAAAAAAGTCTTTAAATCTTTATAGTCAAGGCTGCAGAAGTGTTTTAATCCCAGAGCTAAGAAATAAATTCAGGAGTGGTGTGTCGTAAAAAAACTTGTTTTAACGAGAAACATTCTTGTTTTAATAAGAGTTTTCTGGTTTTAACAAGATAAAGCTTCTGAATTTGAGGCTTTGCCTCTGCAATAAAAATGAGTTTATTCTTAAACATTTGTTTTTGTAGAAGTCTCTGTTTGAGCCACACTGATCCAGTGATTATAATGAACCATCTTGGTTTAATCAACATAAGCAACAAAGTTATTGATTAATCTAATATGTCACAAATCAGAGTTTTTAGGAATAGTTCCCCATTTTTAATTACACATTTTCACAGTTTGATGTATAAAGCTGTGGACATAAATTACTTTTGTCAACATTTAAACGTTTTAAGAAAAACTTGTTTTCTACTTGAGACGTAAAAACAAGTTTAATGCAATTTTTAGGGTCTCATTAACAGAGCTAGCCTTGTTAATGAGCTTATTTAAGATCTATATAGAAATGCTTAACACACTAAGCTGCTAGTATAACCACTCTGAATAATAAGAAAATACCAAAAAGCAGAAAAAGCTTTAAAAAGTAACTGGAACAACAGAGTTTAAGTCGAGGTCTTGAAAAATGCTTCAATGTTTGACACATAAAAACATATAAATTCCTGCGTTTAACCACATTTAGGCCCATTTTATCAAGCATTACTGACATGTTGGTTGATGTTTTCTGTCATTACTCTGAACAAACTGTGTCTTTCTTCCTTCTCCTTAGGCCTGCTTCCTGGGATTCGAGTTGGCGATGAAGTTTCTGAACTGGTTAGCTCCGAACCTGTGACGTCGCCCCCGAGGGGTTTCCTCTGGGAACACCAGGAATAGCCGCTCTCTCACACAGAGAGAATCATGTGAAACGAAGAGATTTTTATCAGATTTCCAGTAAATTACTTGATTGTTTTTGTTGGTGCTGCAGAGGAACGGTTCAGACCTGCTGAGGTGTCGGCCCAACGCTGCCGCTTCACACGCAAACAGAGACCGTTCGAATGTTCTCGCTCCTTTCAGTCTCTGTTGTTTTATTGTTTGTTTTTTTTTTTTACTAGAAAGGGAGTGAAACGAACATGTGGTGCCTTACCTCTTCTTAGCTGCAGGTAGCAGGGGAACGTTTCAGGTGTGTCAGCGCCTTCAGTCTGTCACACGTCTCCTTCGCTCTGGCAACACTTCACGCCGTCTGTCTAATGTGAAAATGTGAAGGCAACTATAATAAGAAAGAATGAATGAAAATAACATGTCAGCATGTAAAGAAACTATAAAGCAGATCCATCTTTAAGAACATCCATAGTGCTGCTGCTTCTTTCTACACATTTGTCTCCTTGTTTGACGCCAGAGTAAAAATATCTCATCATACAAACTTCCTAAACAGTCTTTAAAAAGTTTGAACCTGCTGTGATGGGAATAAGACAAATGCATTTCTTTATTAGTTTTCTAAAAGGTAAAAAAAAAAATGTGTAAATGTGGGGGTAATATTTAGAAAAAAATTAACATTTGCTTCACATATTCTGCAGGTTTTAAAAATCTTCAATAGATTTACTTTATTTTAGACTCTAAACCTTCAACTAGAGTTAAAATTATGTTACACAAACTGATTTTTATGGAATTATTTTATTGAATTTTCACAACAGGATGACAAAATATATTTTTTAGATTTTTTTTTCTGGTTATTAGTTTAGGAACTATTATTTTTTTAGTATAATTTTCCTAAAATCTCAACAATCCCATAGGAAAAAACATTCTAATCCTATTATTTCTTTACTTTATTTTAAAATCTAAAAACAGAAATTGTAGCTTTTTTTAAAAAAAAACAAAAAACAACAGATTACCTACAGAAGATATTTATATATTTAAAAGGTTATGTAATATTTGCAGCTTTAAATGAGTTTAATTCTGCAGAACTGGGAGATAAAAATCACTTTTTACTGTAAAGGTTCCAGATTTTTGTCTTAAAGCTGCAGTATGTAACTTTTATAAAAGTATATTTTTTACATTTTTGTTCAAACTCACAATATGTTGAAAAAGTAATAAATGAAACAATCTGTGAAAATATGAAGCTCTTCTGCCTCCTCACAGTCTGCAACAATGCAACGCTCAAAAACAACAAATCAGAGGAGATTCATAGTGCTGTCAATCATCCATGGGTACGTGCTGCTTAATGTGCTAATGGCAGAGAAACAACTTACTGTATCAGGAAAACTGTTGTCATTAGTAGTGATGTTAATTAGCTTTAGCGTTCACGACAGGCTAGGTTGAGGTGAAACGGCTTTAGCGCAGCAGAGAGAATGTGGGAAGGTCTGAGTAACGCATACATGAGGATGATAGAGAGCACTAAGATCCTCCTACTGGTTCTGATTGGTTGTTGTTGACCGAGTTGCAGGTTTTTGGAGCAGGCAGAGGAGCTTGATTATTTTGCTCATATTCTACTGTCACAACTGAATGACAGTTTTAACAAATGCGTTAAAAAATTTTAAAAACGTTTTATAAATTTAGGTACTGCAGCTTTAAATGATGGCTGTCCTCAACGTTGGTCTCCTGCCAGCTTCTGATGCGTCTCCGCTCCAACCCGGCCGATTAAAACTATCTGCTCAGCGGGTCAAAGTTCTGCAGAGGCCCGATAAGGAGCCACCAGGTGAGTTGAACCAGGAAATGAACTAAACCATGCTGGACTCCCACCGACTGACTCTGGACAGTCCAATTTTGTAGGTTTGGTCATAAATCTCTTATTCTACTGGCTTTTTTTGTCTTTTAAGGAAATGTGTTTAAAGTTTGTAAAAATGATGAGAAACATCTTGAATTTAATTTCACTCTTTTAACTTGCTTTAGCTTTCGTTTTCGATTGTTTCCTGTGATAATTTAGCACAAAAACTACATGTTTCTATTATTTTTATTATTTTATTTGAAAAGAACAACATGAAAGACCGAGAGAGAAGCCACTTTAGGAAGAAATTGTTTTTCTGAGTTCCTCTTAAAATAATTTTGTATTTGTTTCTTAAAATCTGGATGACCTACATATCTGTGTGAAGGTGGCATTAATTATTTTTTGTGTCTTAATTTTTTAACCATTTTTGCCAGGCTGGAATAATTATGAAGCCTAAAATGTCATTTTTAAAATCAAGAATTAGCTGCACAAGTTTGAGTTTACCTGTGATTTTTTCTTTTATCCACTCAGGGTCAAAATATGCATAAAGACTCAAATATATACAAATATTCACATAAATATTCTAGGATGTTTTGCAACTTTGTGTTGAACTGTAGAGTTTAAGTATTTATATTTCAGCTGCTGGATTATGATCTGAATAAATAAAACAAGTATAGTGGCCAGTTTATTGAAAGCAGCATTTTCACATTTAGTCAAATTAAAATGTGTGAATGTTTCCAGTCGGCTGGTGGAAAAGTTGCTTCAGCTGCTTTATTTTCTCATCTGACATTAAAGTTTGTCTTCATTAATTCATACAGTTTAAGGGATTTCAGAGGAGCAGTGGCAACATTACTGTGATTAATCTAAAATGTGTAATGCGTTAATATTACATAATGCAGATTAATCGCATTACTAATTGATACATTACCTATTTTGACTCTCTCTCCTGCGGAGGGCTACCTTGGTCTTGTACAAAACAAAAATGTGAGTGAAAAGATGAGTGAGGAGAGTCGGACTGCTGTAATCAAATTTCACTTTAAAATCGTTGCGATGAACATTTGGATAAAACCGAGGTAGGATGCAGCATACTTTCTGTAACGATAAATTAGTTTTCCACCAAAGTACAACCAGTTTATAGAACACATTCCTAAATTATGTTTCAAACTAAATGAGTTCTTTTCTTCCTTTCCTGAATATGAAAACCTTGAAACTAACATATTTGGGTTTTTTTATTTTCATTTTTTGGAAAAGTGTACATTTTTATATTTCAAGCTTCCAAGTTAAGCACAGAAACTAATCACAACGCTCGAGTGTGATTAATCATATATTTTTTTTAAATCATTTGACAGTACGAATATATATTTTACATGTATGTCTTGATTGAAGTGATGCCTCTGTATGAACTGAACATGACTCTCTGGGCTGGCCGTGGCCCCCCGTTGCCCCCTCTGGGGCCGCCACTGATCAGGTTAAAGATCCAATCACTGCAGGAAGCCTCTATCAAAAACAGGTCGACTGTCAAGTTTTATCAGGTTTGGTTTACTGTGTGATTCCCCACTTGAAAGGGATTTCACTCAAAGAGCCTTAAATTTAGCTGATCCATCTTTATTTTTGTATGATGGTGTTTTAGCCACATAGGTGAAAAACCTCAAAAGAAACAGAAACACATCTATCACATTCTGAAATAAGATAAATACATTGTGAAATAATCAAACAGATTTTCACCCCTTTAAACCAGTTAATCCAAAAGTATAATAAATAGCTAATATTTTATAGTAAAATTCAACACCAATAAATAAATTAGCATCTTTATCAACATTTTGTTAAATATATTTTCATATTCAAACATTCTGACCAACATTTTTCCTTTTTTAGTCTCATCTTTTTTCACTTTCTTCTTTAAGCAATAAACACCAAGTGTATTTTTTTTATTTGTTTATTTTTTTACACGCTTGATTTCACTAACAAGCAGAGAAGCAGCAGAAAGAAGCAGCAGAAAGGTGCAGCAGAAAGAAGCAGCAGAAAGATGCAGCAGAAAGGTGCAGCAGAAAGGTGCAGCAGAAAGATGCAGCAGAAAGGTGCAGCAGAGGGGAGTGGCTACCTGGCCAGAACACTGACGATTCAGCTCAACCAGAATGAAAAAGTTTCCGGATCATGATGCTGCCTCCTGATCAAAACTTCTCATTATCATACCAGTGGTGTTAAAAGTTGTTGGGTCGAATCTTTTTCTGCCAGAAAATAAATCTGTCTTCCATCTTTGGAGCTAATTTCCAAATCCCAAAACGGAAAGTTTGGCTTTTGGTTCATCTGTTCAGATGTTCTCTGTTTTCAAATCTCTTTCCGATGTCATTTTATAGTTACTGGGCCGCCATCAGAACCAGAACAAACCTTCATTGGGGTCAAGGAGGGGTCTGTGTTTTCACCCAGTTTTCTGACGTTTTTGTCCCAGCCCAGCAGAAACCCAGGATATTTTTAGAAATCTTAAAATGGCTGATCTCTTCTGCATCCAGCCTGGGTGGAGATAAACTGATGTGAAAGCTCCAGATTGTACATTTCAACAATCCTGCTGTGTTCAAAGACAGCTCTTTTTTTTTTTTGCCTCGGCAGTCAGGAGGTTAGAAAGAGTCTTGTGATTCCTTCATTATTGAGCCATTCCCTTCTGAACCCCACATGGTGGATGTCAGGGCTGAAAGCTGGGTGATACAACTTTATTTTTAAAAAAATATAACAACTTAGAGGTAAGAAAGTAACTTTTTTTGACCAAAGATAAATTTTAAAATATTTCAGCTAGAATAATAGGACTGATGCCAGATGAAAGTGTCGCTTTCCAAGCTAATTTAAAAGCATAATGATGTTAGCTTTACAATGGCTGACAGGTGAAACACTTTGCTACGTCAAAACCACTTAGCTGTTTAAAAATGCAGAAACAATTTTACTTTTCATTTGATTAATTTCTAAAACATGACATTGGTGATCTATTGACCTCTATCTGTAACTGCAGGTCATTGTTATTACTGCGGTTCTCTAAAATCTCTTTAAAAGCTTTTAATCCAAAGACTTCATCAACAAACACAACATATCCACAGTAATTATTTACTTAAAACAAGATTTATAACGGGCTGAAAAGTTACTTGCAAGTTAGTTTTGTTTTATTTCAAGTGGGCAAAGATTTTTGCACTAGAAACTAGACCAAAATAATCTGAGATTTTGTATTTTTGCAGTGAAACAAGGGACATCTGATTTACTTACAAGGTTTTCATTCAGCATCATTTGTAGTGAACACATGAGGGTATTTAAATAACAATTTGAGAACAAATTAAGGATTTAGATGTGCTGCTGAAGCAAAATGTGTGATCTCTCTAGAAAATGTTCATACTTACACTTAAAAAATAACTTAATCTCTGGAAAGCTTAGTCTGCAAAAATGCAAATGTTTATGTTTGTGTGACTGCTGCTGACATCTTTAAAGTTTTGAGGCGCATTAATTTTCTGTTCGATTTTATTTACTTTATAAGTCACTTGGTGTCATTTAAGCAGTTAAAAGCGCTCCTCTTTTCCAAATCATGAAGTTCTGACACATAATCCATTGAACAGCCTTTAATTACAGACGATGCGGGCAGCGCTGGTCGATATTTGCCGGCAGGCTGTGCTAAATAAAGGAATCGATAAAGTGCAGAGATTTAGAGGAGGAGGAGTCACTGGTTTCTGTGCTGATGGTTCAAACCTGCTGACATATTTCAGCAGGTTGAGCTCTGAGGAGATTCACTTCTACTAGAAGTTTTTATCTTTTATTTTCCCAGGTGTCGAACCAGCGCAGCCTCTGACCCGCCGCTGCAGTCATGAGTAATGTGGAGATCCCGGCCGGCCTGAAGGAGCTGCTGCAGGGCTACACGGTGGAGGTGCTGCGCCGCAGGCCGCCCAACCTGGTGGAGTTCGCCGTGCAGCATTTCACACGAATCCTGGAGAACCAAAAGAACGAGCAGCAAGCCAGGAAGAGCAGCAGCAAGCCCGCCGCCAAGGAGGTCCCGTCTGAGACGGCGTCAAACAAATCTAACGAAAACGACGAAGAGGAGGAGGTGAAGGAGGCTCCCAGTGAGTGTCCCACCATCACGTAACAGGCGCTGTGGTTGTGTGGAATAGTCAAAGTTTGTTACATTAACCTTTTGCCCTCTCTTCAGAGGCCAAGACTGGGAGAAGTCGCAGAGTCGCAGGTCAGTGAACAGCAGCAGTTTATCAACTTTCCCAGGCCTGTCACCATAGCAACTTTACCCGGACGATAAATTGTCCCGGAACTTATTGCGATAAACAATAATATTGTTTTGAGACCATTTTCAAGAAATGTACTAGTAATAATGGCAATAAAAATACAAGAAGACATTCTCAATGATCAATAAACTTTAAATTCTAGTCAACATTTAAACACTGCAACAGATAAACATAATGAATCATAAAGTCTCTGTAAACAAAATGTTCTATCAAAAAAACATTTAGTTGAGACCAAAACACCAGACTGATGACTTTTATCAATCAGCTGTCGATAAAAAGACAGAAAAGAGAAAAACAATAAATCAAGAAATGAAACTTTTCTTTTCATTTATTATGCGATTAATTGATTTATTGTTTATTATGACTGACCTAATGATTCCTAAATTCATGTTTGTGATTTCTAAATTACTTTTTTTTTTTTACTCTGTTGATGCAAGTGCAGTTTCCAGGTTTCGTGTTTTGAAGTAAATTTAAAAATTTTTTCTATTCCTTTTAAAGTAAATGGAGCGATCTGAACCATTCAGCAGTTTCTGTGTTAATGACTCTCATTCAAATTGCAAATTTTAATACATTATAATTTGACTTTAGATGTTTTCTGTAGGGATAATGTGCAACAAAAAAAAGAAAAGATGATTTGCACCAGATTTAGCCTTTTATTTCCATTTCACATCATCTTCTACTAAATTACAATGTTATGTCCTGTAAAGGTACCAGTTTGCATATATGGGATAGAAAAATAACTTTGTATGACTTATTAAAGTTAAATGACCAAAACTGGCAAGCAAGGGGTTTAAAAATAATAAAAATGATTAAACAGCTGATTTGTATCTTGAGGACTGAAGATGGAAAAGGTATTTATTTTAAGAAATAGGTTTGTAAATGTTGACTTTTTGAGAAATCTTTAAAGAATATTTATTGTATATTTTCAACCCTGATAGAGAAATTTAGTAGAAAATGACAAAAAATAAAAATTCATCTGAATCAACGTTGCTGCCAGTTTCTTACAAATTAAATCCTCCACATTAATTTTGCGCATGTGGGTGAAAATAAATCATCTTTTTGTGGTGGTGGGAACTAAAACAGGAGCATTTAAAGGGTTAGAAATTAAATTTCTTAGTCTAGCAGTCGTTGTTTTACTCTTACATCATTTTAGGAAACTGGTTCTCCAGAGTTTCTCCTAATTGTTTGTTTGACGCCAGCGATCAGTAGACAGGCTGCATTAATAAAATACGTGTTTATTTCCTCTGACAGTCTTTAAAAAACCCTCAATTTTTCTGTGAATCCGGGACTTGTGAGGAGGACAAAACGTGAAAACAAGCATGTCTGTTCCTCTGCAGTTTGTGCAGAAGCTTATGATCCTGATGACGATGCGGACGACAACACCGAGCCTCAGGTCGTTCATCCCAAAACAGAACAGCAGCGCCAACGGCTTCAGGACGCGTGCAAGGATATTCTGCTGTTCAAGACTCTGGAGAAGGTAAACATTAAAATAAACTGGGATCAGCGTTCACATCTATATCAAATGACTCAGAGAGGATTTGATTAAAGGTTAAAAAAGCCGAGGCAACACCCATGTGAGGTAAACATGACATTTTCTCCTAAACATATCAGAGCCAGGCGTTACTAAATCACTGTTGCAGGTTAAAAAGTCTTTTAAAGTCTCATTTCATATGGTTGGGAAAGAGTAAAGAGGATTGTGAAGATCTATTCAATCAGCAGCAGCAACAAACATTTTAATGATCTCTGGCTGTTCAGAAGTGATTTGTTTCATTTTTAAACCACAGGCTGTGAATATGTCTTACTGTAAAACACAGTGGTGGAGAAACCAAAGTTTTTCCTTCCTCTGAACTCACTTGCTGTTATTATTAATATATTTATTATTAATATATTAAAACACTTTACAAGTTACCATCAGTCTTTATCCTGCTTGTGTGTCTATTTTTGAGGCCTTGTGTTGTCGTAGACTCCTCGTATTTCAGCATTTAAGAGAGATACATCATCTTAGATAAGGCTTGGCAGTAAAAATCGTAGAAAAAAAAAATCATTTGCTTATTGTCCATCAGGAACAATTCTCTGAGGTTCTGGACGCCATGTTTGAGGTTTTGGTCAAACCTCAGGACCACATCATCGACCAGGGAGACGACGGGGATAATTTCTACGTCATAGACAAGTGAGTAAGAGCTTTTAAAATATATATATATTTGAAATGCATAAGGCTGTGTTTGGCAGGATTAGGGGTACTGAAGACAGAACATAAATTCAGACTTTAATCTCAGTATTGTGATTTTTTTTTTTTTTCCCAGAATAAGAATTTTTAATAATAGTTCATGCACTATTAGGCAAATTTAAAACTCAAATTTTCCAATCACTGCACCTTTACAAATCCTACAACAAGGAAGAAACAGTTATGTGATTATTTTCAAAATAATACAATAATTAACATTCACCTAAGAATGCTTGGATATTAATGTTGACATGGATGGAGACAGAATTAGGAGTCAGAACTCTGAGGAAAAAAATTTGATTTCTGAGAAAAAGTCAGAATTTTGATCAAAAAGTCAAATTTAGAAAAAAAAAATCAGATTTCTGAGGGGGAAAAAAATCTGAATTCAGAAAAAAAAAGATTTTCAGAATTCTGAGGAAAAAGTCAGAATTCTTAATAAAAATTTGAATTTTTAGCAAAAAGTAAAAATTTTGAGAAAAAAATCTAAATTCTGAGAAAAAATATCAGAATTCTGAGAAAAGAAGTCAGAATTTTGTTGAAGATTGTTTGTTGGCACTAATCCTCTTCCGTACGTCTTTCTTCTCATCCCAGAGGTGTGTACGATATCTTCGTGGCGAAGGACGGCGTGAACGTGTGTGTGGGAAAGTACAACAACAAGGGCAGCTTTGGGGAGCTGGCCCTCATGTACAACACGCCGCGAGCGGCCACCATCGTAGCGACAGAGGACGGCGCTCTGTGGGGCCTGGTGAGTGACCCACGCCGCCGCTGACGGAGGCGCCTGATGCTCCGTTACACCTCAGGCTGTTTCTGACCCGACAGGATCGAGCCACGTTTCACAGGCTGATTGTGAAAAACAACGCCAAGAAGAGGAGGACGTACGAGGCCTTCATCGAGTGTGTGCCTCTCCTGAACTGTCTGGAGGTTTGTCTTCTCATAAAGATGCATCAACAAATTTATCAGGCATAAATTATGTATTATTTCTCCTTATAAATTATTCCTCCTTCACGTCAGCTCTCTGAGAGGATGAAGATTGTTGATGTTTTAGGAGTGCGTACGTTCAACGATGGAGATCGCATCATAGCACAGGTACGAAAAACATTTTACCAAGTACTTTGGTCTGGTTTTGCATAGCTAATATTACACATGAAATAAGACAAATCTAACTTACCGTACAAGTTACTTTTCTGCAAGATATAGGAGCTTGTTTTAAGTCAATAATTCCTTAAAATTGATGAGAAAGTTCTAGATCCACTAGCAGATTATTTCACTGATAACAAGGGAAAAATCTCTTGTTACCAGTGAAATAATCTGTCAGTGAAACTAGCAATTTTTCATCACTACTAACAAATTATTGACTTAGAACAAGCTCCTATATCTTGCTGAAAAGTTTTGTCTTTTTTCAAATGTACTAACATATTTGCAATACAAAACTAGACCAAGAATTTTGGTGAGATTTTGTTTTAAATCGGTTTCAATATTTTAAATACCTTTATGACAGATTGTCCTCCTCTGCTGCAGGGCGACAAAGCTGACTGTTTCTACATTGTGGAATCAGGGGAGGTGAAGATACTGATCAAAACCAAAGTAACTACATTTACCACATTTATCTTCAGTCTGTTTTGAGGACAAGCAGCTCTGCAGCCTGACGTGTTTCTGTGTTTGCTGCAGACGAAGGCGGGGAAGCAGGACAACTCAGAGGTGGAAGTGGCTCGTTGCTCCAGGGGGCAATACTTTGGAGAGCTGGCGCTGGTCACCAACAAACCCCGCGCGGCGTCCGTCTACGCTGTGGGAGACACCAAATGTTTAGGTTCGTTAAACACCAAACATCTATTTTATCATAATAGGTGGGATGCTTGTAAACCTGGATTATTTCTAGACATTTGCGTTTCTGAGTGAAAATCCAGTCCAATAAATTCATTTTTAGGAGGAAATCGGGAGATTGTACCTTTAATCTTCTATGCAAAACAAAAACTGAGACTAATTATTGTACTTTTCTATTATTCTTTTATTGCTTCATTTCAATCACATATTTATTTACCTTGCTGTGCAAAAACATGCATACTTCTTGAACTTTATATTTTAATTCTAGTCACATTTTGACCACTTTTCAGAGTATTTTAGTGGGATGTTGTGGGATACACCAACACAAAGTGGCACATAAGTGTGAAGTTTTCCACATTTTGTAACAAAAAATAAAAATTAAAACAAAGTTTGACATACACAGCACATAAATACATTGAGTGTAGATCTGTGTGATTTAACTTCAGTATGAATCCACCTTTCTCTGCTGAGGAACGCAGCAAACAGGTGAAGGATGAAATTGGAGGGACGTCAAGTTATAAAACATTATTCTAGTCTTTAAACATCTTAGTCATTTTTAAAATTATGTACAATTACTCTGAAATCTGGATTCATGTTTTTATTTATTCACTGCACTGTTTGAATTTTCCTGGAAAGCACTTTGATTATTTTTAGCTGTGAATGGTGGCATATAAATAAACTTTAATAAAAACCTGGTTATTGCCACGGATGGGCCGCAGCAAACACATGAAGACGGTTCTCTGGCCACAAGAACCAAAATTAAACCTTTTGGCGAGGAAAACGTTTGATGAAATCAGATTATCTCCGTGGTGAAGCAGGCAGGTGGGATTCGTTTTCCTCTGCAGAAACAGGAGAGCTGGTCTTAGAGGATAGAAAGAGCTGAAAACTGAGCAACTCTGGAAGAAAACCTGCAAAAACAAGATACTTGAGACTTTAGTTAGAATGGTCCAGTCAAAGTCCAGACCCAAATCTAATTCAGAATCTAAGCCAAGACTCCAAAATGTATCTTTACAGACTCATCATTCAATCTGATTAGAAATGCTCTAGTAGAAACATAACCAAAAGAAAAAAATTTGTTTTATCTGTAAAATATTTTTACTACTTTGTGTTGGTTTATCACATATAATCCCATTAATTTGAACATTTTCAAGACTGTTCTAATCAAACTAGGGGTTATTTTTGTGTTTGCATTTGATTTTAAACAGCGACCCTTTCGGTTTGTCACAGAGCAAATGTTATAGGCTGAATGTCATCCATAAAACTGGGAGGGGGGAAAAACGTCCTACAAATCAATCTGTTTCATCAAGGTCAAAATCTGCTCTAGATTTTGACCTTCCATCTGGACCGAACGCTCTCACCGCAAAGCCAGGCGTGTCACAACGCGCGTTAAGAATAAAACATTTCACAGGAACACAAAAACAGAGAAATGTTTTCACCCGGATTCTCCTGTTTTCACTAAATAAAACCAGACTAGTCCTTATAATCATGTTTTTCTGTTGCTTGTTTTATAATTTATAAATGTCACATAAGCACATTCAGAGTTGCACATTCAGTTACATTTATTCAATTACTTGAGTGACTTTTTTGTAAAAATGTACTTCTATGAGCATTTTTACTACGCTGTATTTTTTTTATTTTACTTGAGTAATTTTATTATGAAGTGTCTCTACTCTTATTTGGTTAAAATTTCTACCCACTGAATGAAGAACAAACATCTTTTAACCAAAGTCAACAGATGAAGCCACACCTGCAGTTTCTGTTAAAATTTTATAAGTTTTTTATTGAAAGAAAGTAATTTGGAAACATTTTCTTTTTCCTGATTTTGTCATTTTGTTACTTATATGAATTATTGTCTTTTTGATCGTTAAAACACCAAAATTTCCACTTAACTTTATATTTATGTTAAGTTTTATGTAATTTTTAATTATTAAATTATTGATAATTTCATCAGTTACTCAGTACTTGAGTAGACTTTTTACCAAATACTTTTTTTACTCTTAATTCAGTAATTTCTTGGATGTCTACTTTTTACTTTTACTTTATTAAAATATGTTAAAGTAGTGGTGCTTTTACTGAAGTACAATTTTTGGCTCCTCTGAACATATCCAGAGTTGGATTCAATTACATTTACTCGAGTAACATTTCTGTAAAAATGTACTTTTAGGAGTATTTATACTACACTGTACTTTCCACTTGTACTTGAGTAATTTTAAAATGCCAACTGAAATTGTGTTTCAGTGATTGACATCCAGGCCTTTGAGCGCCTGCTGGGTCCCTGCATGGACATCATGAAGAGGAACATCTCCCAGTACGAGGACCAGCGGGTGGCGCTGTTCGGCTCCAGTGATGATTTGAAACAGTAGGACTGGACCAGAACCAGCGTGCGAACCCTATCATGATGCAGCCGCTTTCTGACCGCTCTGAGGCGCATTTAGTGGACAAACTGTTCCCCTTTTTAACTTTATACCCATACGAAGCAACACGCTGTCTCTCTGGGTGTTTGAATCTATCAGATAATGTTTAACCGTCAAAATAAAACTGTATGAAAACCAAGGATGTGAGGCTGGGCTTTATTTAAAATATTTACACTTGAATTTGTCTATTTTTTCTGCTAGATCCGCCTTTGAAACAAATATTTACGTTTATTCTTCATGGCACTTTCCATAAAAATAGTCATCTTAGTTAGTTTTTTTACAGATCTGACACAAAGTATTATTTAATATCTAAACTTTCTTGCTTTGTAAATCAGTTCCGACATGTAGGACCGTATGCTGCGTTTTTTAATGTTTATATTAAAACATTCTGTCAGAAACATGAAAACAAAAACATGGTGAAAATGTTAAACTGTGATGAGCAATTTAACATTTGATGTTTTTAAAAACTTTTAGAAAATTCATGCCTTGAAACATCCATCCATCCATCCATTTTCTTGCACCCTTATCCCTTGTGGGGTCGGGAGGTGCTGGTGCCTCTCCAGCTGCGTTCCGGGCGAGAGGCGGGGTTCACCCTGGACAGGTCGCTAGTCTGTTGCAGGGCAACACAGAGACAATCAGGACAAACAACCATGCACACACACACTCACACCTAGGGACAATTTAGAGAGACCAATTAACCTGACAGTCATGTT
>CAEFZY010062009.1:0-16218 GCA_903066815.1 Brachyrhaphis roseni
GGGGGGGGGGGGGGGGGGGGTGGGGGGGGGGGGGGGGGGGGGGGGGGGGGGGGGGGGGGGGGGGGGGGGGGGGGGGTTAATAAGAGTCAGGATCCTAAACAAGTGAATGTACAGACCTCTGCTACTCTCTCCCACGCCCCTGTACTAGTCTCTCACAATGCGACTAAACTTTCTGATACATTAACAAGCAAAAAGGCACACCACCCACTCATCTCCAGCAGCTGCAGGGCCGACCCCGAGGTGTTTGAGGCTCCAAGTGGAATTTTAGCCAATGGGACCCTCTTCCACTTAAACGTACTGTTTATTTTAAATTTTTCTTTTTTACTTTTGCATTTTTACATTCAGCAACTTTGATGAAGTGCTCACAAGAAAAAAGGCACTACTGTCTGAGGCATGTGCAGACCCTTGCTGTGTGTGTGACATCTTTACTGGCTCAGAGTAAAAATGGCAGAAATGATGCGATTGGCTTTAAATCATGACTCTGCTAACATAGCTTTAAATCGTGAAAGGTTTTCACTCAGTTTGTGCATTTGTCAAGTCAGAACCAGGCAAGCAGAGGGCCTTGTCCGGCATTAGTAAAACACATACAGCGTTGCTTAGTTTGTTTTAAACATGGAATTTCAGTGTGACCGTAGTGTAAGAGAAAATGCTGGAACTAGGCTACTGGTCTAGAGTGAGAATAAAAAGTGAGATTTTGAATCTTGCCATAAATCCAGTAGACGTAAAACGCGCAAACGTGCGTTCCTCTGTCATATGGCCAAAGCGACACAGTTTCTTTCCTCTCCTGGTATTGATTCCCATATCGCCGCACCGTTCCCCGTCATCTGTCTCTTGGGACTGCAAGTCTTTCCCTCTTGTCCCCCACCCTACTGTCAGAAATAATTTACAGCACTGCTGGGCTCTCTGCCACCTCACATTACATGGCCAGAACACTCAGGCATTGGAAGGGTGGAACAGGGGGAGGGGCTGTGTGCCTGGAAACCGTGATCCAGCAATCATCACATCTGACTGATTGGATTGAACTTATTTTCCATCAGTACCTTTTTTTTTTTATCTCTGCAAAGTCCTTAAGTTTCAACACCTCCGAATGTAAATGTTCTATTATTACTAAGGCGGCCTTTCCACACTTTCTGTTTGCTTGTCTGCTAGTTTTACTTCTTTGAACCGTGAATCGTCACTCACATTGTCACAACAGAACTTGGTAAATCTGATCGGTGTGTCATCCTTACATACGTTGCTCCCAGCTCAGCCTTGACTGTTTGAATGTTAGTCTGTTTTTCTACCCCCCCCGTCTCTCTGTTTTTTTCTTACCCAGGCAGAAATCTTCTAATGGCCTGTGCCTTTTCAGATCCAGCTGCCATGTATTATGCATGCGTGCTTCTGCGGAGGTCCTAATGGGGTGTGGGGATCTGTTCTTAGAAGGTTCCAATGGTTTAGATTTGAGTGGTCACTACATTTAAACTACAGCCGAATATGCCTCTTGTATACACACACACACACACATGCACCCACCCCATTCCCGTGTGCTGCAGCAAGTTGAATACACATTTCAAATGCCTTCACAGAAAACCTGACTGTTCTTTGACATCACTGTGTAACATACGAAAGAGATGATTTGTTTTTGATGAGTTTTCTAGAGCAGATTTAAAAACTTTTGTAAGTTTATTACATTCAGCTGACATGCAAAATATATAGAAAGTATTATCGCTTCGTATTTTGCATATGATATAAAACCAGATTTGATTTATGGGACTCAGTATTTCAAATATAGTCTTGTTTGCAGGACTTGGACTCTCACTCTAGGACTTGGAGCGGAAACAAAGTGCCCTTGAAGCATAATATTTCTGTGTTTTTCTGTAATATAATGAATTATAGAATCAAAACTACACATTAACATGGCAGTTCTCAAATATTGGGTTTGTTAGTTTCTATCTCTCTGCCAAGCTTATCGGTTCGCACATCTTAGACGCACTTTTTCCATTCTGATTTTTGGATTTGACTTGAGCAGGGACCAAGCGAAATTTAAGACAAAAGTACTAGGAAGAGACAAGAACATCCCAGCATCAGTTACCGTGGTGACTGAGATGAAGACAAGGAAGATGCTGTGGACTGCAGCTTGCCAAACCTCTGCAGCTCCCATAGTCATGTTCTTATGACATATAATTAGGGTAGAAAAGAGGAGGAAACAAGTGTGAAGGGGGAAAAACGAAACGAGAAGGAGGCGAAATCAGACTTCAGATCTAGTTGAATTCAGGAACTTAACTACTTTGCTTCCTGTTATTGTTTCACTTTGGACACTTTAATTTTGGGAACCTATATCATAATGTCCTCTAGGAATATGTCAATTACCGGTTTTAATGATTATCATCAATTATTAGCATTACGTCTTCAAAAAGAAGTTATAATTAAAATCATTTTCAGTGAATAACAAGGAAAAACTCCGTTTTTTTAATTTCCTATTCAAAGTGATATCACAGATGTTTCCATGTAGACACAAGCAGAAATTAGTGAAAGTAAAGTGGGCATCATTTATTTAACAAAAATAGCTAAAGGGTTAGCTGTATTTTTGACTTGTAACTGTAGGACAAAGTCTGTAACTCCTTGTCCTCTCTTCTGTCTCCAGCAGCCTAGTGGCTAATCACAAGCAAGCTAACAGTTAGCTAGAGGTGAGCTGTCTTCAAAAGGGTCTTGATTGTCAGATTTCTTAGACCACCGTCATTCTAGTTAAGGTATTTTCTTATTGACCCCTTTGCAACTACGTCACTTAATCACATTGAGGCGCCATGATGTCGGAAGTGAAGGACAGGAGTTGAAAGGATCAATGGCGATTGGTGGCTAGCATAGCCATGGCTTCTACTTGTTCAAGTCAAGCTAATTTGTCTGTGGATGTAGCACACCTAGTTGGTGTTAACAGAAGTTGGAAGTGGCTAGCTTAGAAACCGACCCATATCTTCTCCAGCTCGATGGGTTTGTTGATTTGATCAAAATCGCCAACTTTGCCTGAATTCATGGCATATGATTTATTCTGTCATAAATATTGTTTCCCCTTACACTGGAGCAGACTTGAAAGTGTACGAAAGTCTAGATGCCGTCCAGTTTTTTTGTATGTTGTAGGTTACCTGATGGTGGGACATGTTCTCCATGGATGCTAATGATTACCTTCTCCATAATGAGATATTTGATTGCATCTTACTAAGCTTATATGCTATATATGAATGTTAATCTTCTTACCATCTAAAAGCTGCAAATACACAAATTGCTGCCAGTCATTACGATTGTTGATATCCATCGCCGTCTTCTTTTCTCAGCAAAAGATTTGTGACAGATTGACAAGTTTGGTTTGTATTCTTGCCTGTTTGTGCAGCATCCTATGACAAAATCTTACAGTGAAATCAACTAAAAACTGACCATTTAAAGGGTCAGTATTTCAAGCGACAATAATAAAACACTGAAGGAGTTTGACAAGCATCTGGTTTCATAAACGTCTCAATATAGCAGATAAACTTTGACACAACTCTCTGCAAACATCACAATAAAACCCTAAAGGAAATCATACTGCATTTTTAGACTTCAAGTGACATATTTTAAGCTTAATCACACAGCTTACAGCTTCTTCTATGTAAACTGAAAAAAACAAAACAAACTCTGAACGCCAGGTGATTTTTATACGGCAGATTGCAGTTTGTCGGTGACATCATTTATTAAAGGGCAGTTGAAGTGTTAGCATTGCAAATTGCTGCTTGTAAAACACTACTAACAATCTTAATTTTAGGAGCACAATGGGTGATGCACTGCAGACAGCAATTAGAACATTAAACATACCTTGTGCAATAGACAGCGTTGTCGGATTCCGTTCCTCTTGCGGCACACCGCATCATTTTATTAGAATCAGCATCGCCGTGCTAAAAATGTCACACCAATTTGGCAAATTTTGAATAGATTTTGAAGTCGCTGAGGCCAAAGACAAAACCTTATACGTGATGTAATGCAGACAGCCCTCTTTATGTGACGGAGCGGGTCGATATGTGACTGCTGCTACATTTTCACACCACTACACCGCTAACAGCAGCATGTTTACTGCACAAACCGTTTACTTCTACTTTGTTTTCGAGCCTTCTATTCTTATGGACTGTGCGTATATTCTATGCTCCACCATTGGCCTGCTATACTTTCCCACTGTTGCATATTAAAACCTTGTGGATGCAAAATCAAGCTGACTAAGCTGCTCCCCTGTAGCTACTGAGAGTTAAATGCCTGGCTGAAGGGCCCCTTAGCTGCAGCAGTTTAGGCAGAGTAGGACATTATACTCTCCTTATTTCTGCCTGCAGGTCCACCGCCAGCCTCAAGGCCTCCACCTCGTCTTTTTCACTGCCTTTGAAAACTGCTTACAAAAGTAATGTTTTGAGGATGTCAAGGATTTCGGTTTGGTGTGGGTTGCCAAACTGAGACTGTAACCCCCGATAGTTCTCCAGCAACCCTTCACCTCTGCTTAGCACCGCGTCCTACCTGGCCCACGCTCAGCACCCCCTTGGTGTTTATACCTGGCTGGTGGTGAAACTCAGCAGCTGTAATTAAGCCAGCCCATTATTGGTTTTGTCCTCACCAGGGGAGGTGTGCGCTGGAAGATTGGAGGCTCAGGTTTATTGCTTTGGTGTCTCAGAGACGGGAATTGTTATGATTGCATGTGAGAGAGAAAAAGAGAGAGAAGGAATAGAGACAGAGAGATGTATATATGGACAAACGGAAGAAGAAAATAAACCGATGTGCTTTAGTTCTAACATGAAATCACTTTCCGATTGAGCGTCAGACCATAAGAAAACAGGATTAGAGAGAGGAAGTTGAACTATTAATGGTTTTCAAGAGCAGCATAAAGACTGAGAAGCAGACCACCAAGCAAGTTTAATGCAGGGTTAGTTAATAAAACAGCTCCAAGCTGCAAACGTCTCAATTATTTTCACTTTCCAAAAAGAAAACCTGGCATAATACCTCACATGGCATAAATCAGAAAATCACCACAGATGCTAATTTTAATTCTGGAGGAGCTGCAGACATCCATGGCTCAGGTTGGAGAATATGTTGACAGGATAACTATTAATTATAGTTGTGAATATAATCTTTATGGAGGACTGACAAGAAGAAAGGCATTGTTGGGAACAAGCCTGTTTGGAGTTTACTAAAAACAATGTAGCGGATTCAGAAAATATTGAAGATGTTTTGTATAAAGGTCAAAATGCAACTTTTTGGACAATATTGGGAATCTGATGTGGCTGTTTTTTTATTGTAAATATGTGAAAACGATCTCAGAAATGTAGTATTTTGGCAAAAGTTTACTTCTGTGTGGCTAGTCGTTTTGTCTTTTACCTCGATACTCTGCCACAAGGTTTCAGCTGTTTTGCAAAGCAGTATGACATTTTTGCCAAGTCTCTAAATGTGTAAAACAGGTAGATATGTACTCCAAATAATATGCAGCTGCAATTGCAGCAAAAATTGGCTATTGGGATAAAAAAATATTCTCCAGGCTTTCCAGATTTTTACTTCTTAAAGGTTTGAAACCCATGCATTGTTTTCATTCTGTTTTACAATCATGCTCTGGTGATTCTCTAATGTAGGTCAAATACATAAATTACCAATGAAAGACACTAAAGTTTTGTAGTTGCAAAGTGGTGAAATGTAGAAGACACTCTCCAGACAGGGCACCCTCAATAGTGAGCAAGGATGAAGAAGGCAGAAATTCAGGAAGGGAAACATAAAGACTTATCAGCAGAATAGTAAGTCTGACCATGATTATTAAAGGAGCAGTATTAGGTTTTCTAGGCACATAAAGACACTATCAAGTAAATGTGTTACCTTCAGTTATTGTAAAATGTAATGTACATCAAATTTGACTTAAAAGAAATTTGAATTTGTAATTTAATGCCTTGAAATTGGGCCTTTGACTCTTTAAAAACTCCTGCTCTTTCTGAAACTCCACCTCCAGGAAGTCATTGCATCATGGCTCCTCTATTAACCCTTTAACAACGTTTTTACCATTATTTCACTGAGAAATAGCTCGAATAGTGAGCTCAGCAGATGCACAATTCCACCAGGTGTTTGCTAATTGCTGCTGGCTACTGTGAAGGAGCTGAGTGGGAGAAGACTGGTCTGTGAGGCAGAAAATTGGAAATTGCAGTTCCGAGGAGGAGCTGGACCTCAATTGCCACAGGAGATTAAAAGAAATCTTAAACATGTATTAAAGAACCAAGGCAACATTCCAGGTATGTTTTTGATGAGGGAATGACATTACAACATCATGTTGTAATGTCGATTTGACTTACCGTAATACTGCCCCTTTAACTTTAAAACTCCTTTGATGTTTATGGAGCAAGAATGGTTTCCTTAGAGATGGATAAGTGTGTGACCTTAAATCCTATCATAATATTAATGTTTAAACTACAGCAGGAGTAGCGTCTTCCAAGTAAAAAAACTTCCAGCGCTGCCCCAGGTTCCCAACATCTTCTCTTTCCACTCACACGTAGATGCAAGAGGGGAGAGCACAGTAAACGTGAGGCTCAGCTCTATGAGCCTCACGTTTACTGAGGCTCATAGTAATGTATGTATGATGTATGTATCCTCACGCATCTTTGTGAGAGTCCAAGTGACTCTACATATATATGCGTTTGTGTACAAAGTCTGTCTCTGGAAGGCCTGTTTATTTCTCTGTAAACTTGAACAGATGTTTGATGTCATCTTGCCTTTAAATAACCAAGGAAGAAAAGAGAGGAAGGGATTATGCCCTATGGATGGTGTTTTGCTTTTAGTTGTTGGTTTGTGTGCTCGTTAAACGTCTTACAGCAGTGCTACGTTTTTCTTTGCCTTTTGTGTCGTAGTTTATTGTTAGCATGATGATTGTGGCTTGTCAGGAGATGATTTGCTTTCTTTGTTGAATTGTTCCTAAGCAGCGACATTGTAGAAGTTTGTAGAAATGTATTGGTTTTTTTTTCTACAAGCTGCTCATGTGTTCAGAATTACCACTTCACTCAGGAAACAGAAAGTCCAAAAATTATTTTGAACTTACAAAGATCTTTCCTTTCCTAAATGGCGAATACATTATACAGCTGCTAGCGTCTGTGTTCCAGTAACAAACAAATTAATCAAATAGTTAAAATATTGTAATACACAACAATGTTACATTAATGTTAAGTAATGTGATTCACACAGTGGTCAGACAATCTGAAACTGTGTACATGTTTCATTCTGTCATGAGATACTTGACAAACATCTAAACGTCTGCTTCCATTTTGTTTGTTGTTGTCTAAATCATATCCAGGGCAAGTCTGGAAAAATAAAACTAAAATAAAAAATAACATGGAAAATTAAAACTGAGCGTTTATGATACAAAGCAGAACAAATGCGTCTAAATTATTTTCATTTATAACAAGCCACTCTAGAAACATGATATTCTAGTATTTCAGCTTTTTGATACATTGCTGGCTTTACTTTCATTCATTCATTCATTCATTCATTCATTCATTCATTCATTCATTCATTCATTCATTCATTCATTCATTCATTCAGTTTTCTGTTTTGTTATAAATAAAAGTGTATGTAATATTCAGTCCATTTCTGGTGTTTACTACTTCATTAGGTTTCAGGATAGCGGTTGATCTGTTCTCCAGGGATGGCTAAGACCTGGAAAAAGCTGACTTTGAAGATTTTTTTTTTTCCCTCCCTTTTTTCTTCAGCTCGGCTTTCTTTCAATTATGTAAATAAACTCTCTAGCTCCAGTACAGTTCGCCATCCTCGCCTTGCTTTCTGGATTACCTAGCAGCATTTTTCTTCCATCACCATATTAACCACATTTTGTCTGTCATTTATACAACTACAGGTAAAGTTAATTGGCAGTTTGTATTTTTTTTTTTTGCTTTTGTGCTGCAGGAAAACAATATGTAGACCAGTGTTTCTCCTAAATCGGCTCCTCCAGCTGCTGTCACAGCTTTTCTAGATGTGTATTAAAAATCTTGTTACATGGGCCTAAACATGAAGAAATTCCAAGAATTATATGTTGCAACGCTGCAAAACTGATATTCACTGATTATGATATTTTTACTCTGCTCTTCTGTGAGCGCCCCCTAGTGGTTGGATAAATATTAGCCCAATAATTGGCATTAAATATCTCTTAACTCTGATCAATTTAAAAATAAAGTATATATTAACAATGCTTCACTTGCAGCTATGCTATACACCTTAACATTAGTGCCACTTATTGTGATACAGTCATACTCAGTAAATTAGATTATATTTAATTTACTGATGTTTGGCTTGGTGTTGCATTAAAATAACTTTTCTTTTTCTAAATAACAATCTTTAAGAAGGTAGTAAACGGGCTGTGAAACGGGGTGTGCTGTGGTGGCGCAGGGGGTTAGCAAGCCCCACGTTTGGAGGCCCTAGTCCTCGACACAGACGTCACAGGTTCAACTCCCTGTCCCGACGACCCTTGCCGCATGTCTTCCTCACCCTCCTTCCTGTCAGTCTACTGTCAAAAAATGCGAGCCACTAGCGCTGCTAAAAAACTCTTCAGAGGGAAAAAAGAAAGTAAACATACTTTTCATTATTTTATTATTAGTCTAATCGATCTAGCTGCAAGAGGAAAATCATCACATTTAACAAAGAAAAAGACTTAAAAACATCAGTCTGTGTGGAATAATCCCGTATGTTTCACTTTGTGAATTGAGTTACTGAAATAGTTTCACTTTATATTGTGAAACTCTGAGAATTGAATGAACTCAAAACAATACTATATCATCTAAACGTCCACATAAATTACCGACACTGCAGCATGTAGTTACGATAGCAATGATGTGTTCTGGTGTTTTCAACAAGCTTTCTGCAGAAGCAGACCTGCTGAGAGTTTTACGCGTGTTGAAGTTATTTCAGGAACCTGGGCTGATGGGGCACAAACTGCATCAAAACAATCAAACAAACAAAAAAAACTCTCATGACCATCAAAACCTGAATGGAAGGATCCCAAAATAAATTGGTAGGGCTTACCAGGTGTAGAAAGTGACTATTATTAGAAATGATTTGACTGCTTCCTGTTATCCGTGTAGCCTTAGTGGCATTAGGATCTCTTGTTTTCCTAACAGTACTGTTTCCTGTAGGTAAGAATTGCAAGTTCTTGTTAAGCAATTCTAGCTAGTAAGCATTTTTCTTTGCCTAAAGTTGTGCATACCTCTAAGTGGAAATCCTGTGAAAGTGTCTTGGTGGGCAGTGAACTTTTTTTTTTTTTTTTTCCCAGCTTAAACCACCTTACCGTTGTTATTGGTGATGAAGGTTAGAGGATTGTTAAACATTGCTCCAGTGTGCACAGATGTCTTACACCCTCTCAGTGTTCCTCTGTGTTGTGAACAGTCCGTCTCCAGCGCACACATCCCCTCTCACGCTTGACCTTGTTGTATATTTGGTGGAGATCCGGCTCGGCACAGTGCCACGCAGGACTGTTCTGCGGCATTCTTATCTGATGATTATAACAGACTCGGAGGACGTGAGAGGAGAGAGAGGGTGGAAGTGTGTGTGTTTTATTTAGTTGTGTAGGTAGGTAATGGCGGAACCCGAGTCAGCTTGAGCCTCTGCTGATTTCACAGGAGAGTCATTTATTAGTCCAGAGATGTTATTTCTGGGCTCCAAAGATTAGATTCTGCAGGCCATCGCACTGTTTTTCTATTTCTTTTCTTGTTGCCAGACAGCCACACGGCATCACTGGCTTTGACTTCAAATGGGGAAAAAAAAATGCGTGCATTGCAGAAACAAGAGGAAATGCATATGAGGAGTCTGGGTGTATACCAAATGACTTGTGTGTCAAAGAGAGGATAAGATGGGAGGATATCAAGATGGTACTTTCATAGCAGAAATAGAGACAATCACCTGGTCACGTTTGAATATGCTGGTTTAGAATTAAGACTACATCTCACTAAGTTCTCTGGAGAGAACACTTTGGATAATGAGCGATTATTGACGAGCACTGAGCATTAAATATGCAACACAAGAGCCTTTTAGTACTGTTTGAAAATATTTCTGTGGCATTTGTGTATAAGTTGAGTTTCACCCATTGTGCTCTAACATGCATTTATAAAGCTGTTTGGTGAAGCTTAGTTTTAGAGAGATGGTCATCTCTCATGAGTAACCAGGAGACACCAGAAGATCTAAGTATGATGTATTCACAGGCAACCGTGGAAACGAGACTCTTACTCGCTGATTTGTTTAAAGCAACAAAAATACATGATGCTGTCCACATAACAATCACAGTAAGAAGGTTTTTCCTACTATGTCGAGTCAAATAGTTTTGTAAAGCACATCTCAGCAACAGGGCAGGTCAAAGTGCTTTACATCATTAAAACATAACACAGTAACCAATTATGAAATGGGAAATAAATATAACATTTTCTCAAAATCATCAAGAATAATTGTCATCAAATATATTGATCAGTGTTCCGGTTATTATTAAACAAAGTCAACTCTACACAGGTTTGGATATCAGCCTTGATTGCAGCGTTATTTGACAATACGAAAATAAATTTGCCTAATGGAAACACGCCAATTTAGAAAATTCTCATTTTTCGATAAAAGCTTTTGGTGCTCTGATGAGAGGGGATTTTTTTCTTTTTGGCCACATTGAAATTGGTTTATTTAACAAAAGTGCAATGGAAACACTTTTCGTATCATCTTGTGATCAACAACAAGATGTTGCCACTGGTGCAAACCACGACGAAGAAAGCAGGAAGTAGTTGGAGGATGATGGTGTAGCACGTTTTTCAGTAGCTTATCACATGAACAGACTTATTCATTTGATTGATTTTAATTGCACTTTTTATTTACTGGAAACCCTGCATTCATGAAATTTATTTATTTATTTTTTTTACTTTAGAGGAATATTGACAAAGTCACATTTGTAATAGAAACGCAGCTATGTGATGTGCTCTAACTTCCTGGTTTTAGTCAGAACACCAGCAGCGGCGTTCTGGATCACCTACAACGATCTGACTGACTTTTAGGCAGACACTGTTATCAATGCGACTAAAGGTAAACGCATGGACTAGTTTCTCAAGATCTTCCTGAGACGTTAGAGCTTTAATCCTGGAAATGTTCTTCAGGTGATAGAAGGCCGACTTTGTAATTGTATTTACATGTCGCTGAAGGTTCAGGTCTGAGTCCATCAATACACCCAGATTTCGCACTTGCTCTCTAGTTTCTGGCAGTAATAACTGAAGCTGTATGCTGACCCTGGTTGTTCTTCTTTAGTGTGTACAGTTCTCAATCCTCAGCTTAAAATCAAGTTCTCTCGGGGGCAGAGTCGACTTCCACCTTGACCCGGCCCTGTTTGTGCTTGTGAGCGTGGCAAGGCGATAATCTTAGCAGTCAGTTTTTAAGAGTTGCTGTTTTAATCAAAGCACTCGCCCACACCGCCTTCCCCTGTTGTTTAGAACTTTCCCTCATGTCTTCATTTATACAGCAAATTATGATATTTATGTTTGTAATAGTGTACAAACATAAAAGCTCAGTAGCATATGTGCTGCTGAGAAATTGCCTGTGCTGTCTGCCTGTTTTCTGCTCCAAATAGGTGATTGCTTTATGACGTTCCTGCTGTGCTGAGCAATTTTATTTTTTTTTCTGATAGCTGGTCTTGGCAGTATGATATAAAAAAAGTTCACATGCTCTGCTTCTCTAACCTCTTCCTGTAGGGAGGGGAGGAGCAAGCTGCAGTGTAACAGTCATGACTTGTAGCTAATCTAATGGCATATTCTGCTGGGGCTTGGCCTACATAGAGTACTAGCGGTGCCTCTTCTTAAAAAGGAAGCCTTACAGGCAGCGCAGTATGAATGGTACAGTATAGAACGCATGCAGCAGATCAACACCATGTAAACACACAGAGCACTACTTGTTGTGTTTGCAGCCGTGGAGGCATGTGGCTGGCTCTCCGTTTACTTGGTTCGCTTTTCGTCTAGCGTTAATGGAAATGCATGTGTGACTGTCATGAGTTGCTGTGGATGGAACTGTTCTTTCCGGCAGTGTGTAATCGGTTCAGACAGAGCATGACATGTGCAGTCTGTGGTCTCTATTTGAATCTTTCCCACTACATATGTTCTTTAAAGAGATTGTGTTGCATAATTAGTTGTTTTTTTTCCTCCTGTTTCTGAATTATTACAGGGACCTTTTTTGATCTTTGTGACAATTTCTTCAGACTCTAACGTCATATGCTTGAATAGTATTTTAGCAAAGGCTTGGATATCTGCTTATTGTGCGTTGAGATATTTCAGTTTTTGATGTGTGTGTAACATACATTTTGTTGGCTTTTATTGCCAAACACATGACTGCATATTTGCCTTGTAATTTGCCAGCTAACCATTGGTATTCTTACCGCTGGAAACGCTCCACATTTTGTTCTGTCACAGCAACAAGCTTCGATTCTTCTTCTGGTCTTTGACTGAGTCATCCTAACACAGAAATACACTTCAATCCACATTTTTCCACAGTAGCTGTGGCTGTATGTTTAAGGCTTTTGTCCTGTTGGAAGGTCAAGCTCCACCACAGTTTCAAGTCTTTTATCTTTTTTTTTCTTTTGCAGGATTGTTCTTTTTACTTTTACTTGAGTAATATTACTCTAAAGTATCACCACTCTTACTGGAGTATAATCACTGCAAGTAACTCCAGTGAATGAACAACAAACCCATTTTAAACTAAAATACAGCAGACCCAGACACACACATACCTACAGTTTATGTCGAAGTGAGACTTCCTGTTCGTACACAAGCTTTGTTGTTCTGTCGTTTTCTGCTCGAGCTATTTGGGCCGTTTGGAGGTCAACAAGAGATAGCAAACATTACGTATTGTTACTGGAAGTACTTTACATTGTTCTAACAAGTATTGGCTTCTTAGTTTTTTTTTAATAAAAGAAATGACTTGGAAAATTGCTTCTTATGCCTAAATGTGTCAGTTTTTTTAATCATGTTATTTATTTGTAAATTTATATTCTTTTAGTCTCTAAAATACCACAATTTTCACATAGCTTTATAATGTTGTCTGTCTGATATTCTTGTTAAATAATAATCTTATAAAGTTGATGAGTTACTTGGTGCTACAGCCTTTTTACCAAATACATTTGTACCCACTCTAGAGTAATTTCCTACTTTGTACTTTTACTTGAATAAAAACAAAGTGGTTCTACTCTAACATGATTCTGTGTTTTGGGACCTCTGTCCTCCTCTGGCCTTACATGGCTTGTGACGAACTGAAAATGGGAATCTTACAACTTTCTCCCAACAATGTTTTTTTGTCCTACATCTCCAGAGCACCACTGCTGACACAGAGCGAGACAGATTTTCTTCTTGTCACCATCTGGCTTGAGTGTATACTGCTTTTTAAAATACATAGCGGGGGAAGAAGTGTTTTTCTCTGTCCGTCCTTTTCTGAATTCTGTGCCTGATTGGGGACGATGGGACGCATTAACGTACATTAATCAACAATCATATTGTGAATGGCTGGAATGAAAAGCATATACGTAGCTGCTGCATGTTGGTAAGAAGCTGGAGCTTAACAACAATTTTTATTTCTCAACGATATTTTTCTGCCAGGACCTGCAAAACTGCTGGGTTTCCAATTAAACAGCATGTAAATATAGATGGATGGAGAGATCCTTTAGTAGGCTGGAATGAAAAGCATATAGCTGCTGCATCTGATGTTGCTGCAGCACCAACATCAGCAAAATAATTAAAAAAGAGACCTGTTTATCTGTCAATAAAGAGATCAGACATGCATCTCTCCAGTGTTTAAGGTTGTCAGCTATTGGTGTTCGGATGTATAGATTTTTCTAAGCACTAGAAGTAACTTCATGATGCTGAAATAGATTCTGTGAATCACACATTTGCACTAAAAACATTTGGTCCCCAGTGTACCCACTGTCACAAAACCTCTGACCTGAAAATAAAAATGCCTGAAAAAAGATTAAAACAAAGCAGGTAGGATGCCTTTAGTAGGATACAGAATCTGTCATGATATGTCCACTCGTAGACTGTATAGGCTTTACTTTATGTGCCTCTTCTTATCCCTTCTTTACGTTTAATTCAGCGCTTTAAAAAAATCACATTGACTTTATGTGTTTTAGGGATCATAGAAAGTCAAGCTCCCTAAGAGCGAACCGAGAACTCCTAATTTAGTCGCTGAGGACTGATGCGGTTGGTGAGAATTAGAAGGAAGGTCACTGCTCAGTCTCCAGCCAGATGGAGATCACATGATTTAGGTTTCAAATCAGAAAAATCCTCTCTCTCTCTCTTTATATCTCTCTTTGCCCCAGAAGCCTTTGGAGCGCAATCATAAACAGTGCCATTGATCCTAATCCAGCAGTGTGTTGGTGTCGTTTTAGACGGCACAAACCAAACTATGAGAGGCGAAGCCGGTTGCTGGTTGCTGCTCTGCTGCTCTGCTGCTCTGCTGTGATTTGGGTGATGGAAATTTTTACCTTTCCTGTCTGGTTCCCATCGGGATTTAAATAGTTTTTAAGCGTACCCTGGAACAAGGGAATTAAATGCCTTACTTTCACTTTAAGGAACATCCCAGATACTCCGGAACTGCTTGTCTCATGCTAGTGCAGTAGAATGACTCTCGCAGCTTTAAATAGACTCTTATAGACATTTCTATCTTTCCTCCTTTGTCCTCTCCACATTTGTTTTTTTTTTTCATTAGGACACACCTTTTTGCTTCTTTAGCGTTTTTTTTTTTTTTCCTTATGAGCCAAAACTGTTTAATATGTTCAGAGATAAGCGCTGTGCAGCACATCTCTCTCTCTTTTTTTTTTCTTGACATCTTTTCGTCAGATGTAAAGTAGAGGCATCCCCGTCTGAGCGTTGATTGCTTTTGGCTTCCTGTGTCATTGTACTTCTTCTTTAGGAGCAGAAGCAGAACAGTGTCAGTGTCATTTCTGCGAGACATTATCCATTTATGTGTTTACCTCCTCCTGCTGGATTCTTTTATTATTATTTTTTTTAATCATGTAGGTGAGAAGATATGAAACGTAGCTCCAGTTTGGTTATATTTTGATTGGAAGACATCTCCGGATGCTGCGGATTTGAACTGGGGCAGCTTCCGTGAATAGAGTCTGTTTCTGTGAGGATTTGAACTGAGCTTCACCTTCAGATTTAACGATTTCATTATTAAAGGTTAGTTTTTTTTTTCTTTCTTGTTTTAGAGTCGATTTTACAATTAAATATGTAACTTATGGAAAAGTTATGCTGCAGCTGTACAGTCGTTCCATAGAAGCTGTTATTTTGCTGTGGAAAATGCGATTCTCGTCCACCGGATGCTAATCAGCGAGGGTTTGAAAGCATCTGTAGCTGAACTGAAAATTTGATCATGGTATTTGGATAGTACAGCATTACATTATAGATGAGCGAACATGTTAATTGTTAATGTGAGTACATGAGAGAATGTATATGTTACCTGACGTGATAGCAATAATAGTAATGATAGTAATAGTAATGATTCATTATTCATTCTTTTTTTTTTGGGGTAACTGTATGGCTGTGACTCCATGGTACACAATCACAGCGCCGCAAACACAAATACTGCTTGTGAAAAACACCTCCGTTTGTAAAACGCTTCTTTAGGACACCTGTCGCACAACAAAGTGTGATTTGTATCACTAAACTGCAGACACCAACTGCTTTTAATTATATTTCCATATTTGTTGATGCTTTGATTGAACAAACAGTCGAGAAAATGGTAAAACCAACAATGCGGATGGTTTCTGTGTATTTTAAACATCATTAATTGGAATTCCTTGTGAAAACAATAAGTAAAAATTCTTATTATGGCAAGAAATGTATCACGATACATGATAAGCGATACCATAAATGCCCACCCCTACGTGACAGTCATGATTTTTTTTGGACTGAAATGGGAAGAAAGGCATCCAGGGAAGAACCCTACATGGAGAACATGCAAACTTCATCTAGGAAAATATATTATTTATGATAGGTAATCATGTTTGAAGAAATGTTGCCATTTTTCTCCACAATTGGTTCTATCCATCCATCCATTTTCTGTGCACCCTTGTCCCTAATGGGGTCGGGAGTTGCTGGTGCCTATCTCTAGCTACGTTCCGGGCGAGAGGCGGGGTACACCCTGGACAGGTCGCCAGTCTGTCGCAGGGCAACATAGAGACAAACAGGACAAACAACCATGCACACACAC